>JAXBDA010002067.1:0-46641 GCA_036023075.1 Gaultheria prostrata | reverse complement strand
AGTCACTTGCTAATTTATAAAAGGTGTTTTTGAGATTAATTTTGGTTTTTTTTTTTTGTGAGGCTGATAAGGATGTCCTAACCCCTTACTCAGGGGCGGAGTCAGAATTTTGGGTTAGCGGGGTCAAAAATTAGATACATATGCATGTTATTTTTTTATTTTCTCATGCAAAAGAAATAAATAAATTAAGAGGTCAACTATAAGGTAGATATGTAGTAATAAATGCATTTTTGTTTTATAATCGGTCCTAATGACTTATTATATTTTGAAAATAATGAACGACAACCTCATTTGTAATACTACCTACTCTCGAAAAAAAGAAATTGAGAATTTCTATGGAGTATTTGAGAAGTTGAGGCAATTTATGAAATTTTTACAGGGTCAAAATTGTAAAATTTAGCTCCAAAGTGTCAAAAATCTTTGTGAGAAATTAAAGTGAGAGAGGTCTTGTACCTTACTCCCTTCGCCCATACCCTACTGATATATATTGAATGACAAAAAAAATATATTGTGGTATACGGCATAATTAAATGGATTTACACCATGCCCTAATCTTCCAATTGAAAATGTCATGTTTCCACTCAATCAGCCTGGATAAGCTACAAATCTCCCCCGTTCTCTTTCTTGCACATAGGTCCAAAAGTTGCTCTTAAAAAGTGGAAGTAAAGACAAATACAAAATTTAAAATTACTTAAAAAAAATGTAATGTGGGAGTGATATTTCCGATTGAAATTAATTAATTATGAAACTTTATACCAAAAAATATAATTTGATAGTGATGTTTTCAAAACAATGAACTATATGAGTAGTGTGGTGGTTGTCCTTTGAGATGAAAGGACAACAAATCCTAAACAATTCTCCACATTAATACATACCCCCAAAAAAGTACCTAAAATAATTTGTGAATCACATTCAGTACATGTCTTACATCACACTAATTTTGAATCTAGTACAGCACCCCTTGGCCATTTTTTGGGGTAGAAATTTTAGCCAATTATTAGCTATAAAAATATGAACAAAATAGGTGATTAGGTGTACAAATATCTGTGCAGTAGTAATTCTATGTAGAAAATACTAGGTGAGTAGGTGTACAAATATCTGTGAGTTTACGTCTACATATACATGTAGTACAAAATTAGGAATGCAAAAAAAAGAAAAAGCACTCACTGTTTATAGAAATTTAGGTAATTAACTACTATTAAAAAAAAGTATGTAAAATTACCAAAATGCTTGGGGGACCGATTCCTGGGGTATCAATAATGCATAAAAACGGCACATGGTGCCCTCTTTTGGATCTCATACAAATAATTTGAATTTGTTCATTAATTCTATAAATAATTTTTTGGGTGGTCTCGCAAAAAAATCAATTCAACCTTTCATTCAAAATTAAATTCTACCGAAGAAAAAAATGATCGTACATGATTTGTCAAGCAAAAATGAACCTCTAACATCGCTAAGTAATACCCAAATCCCCAAATAAGATGGGCACATGTTATTTCCTTATTTTTTTGTTTCGAAGGGCAAGGGTGTCTAGGCCAACTTACTTAACCACTCCTCGATTAATTTCATTGCCGATTTAGTCAAACGCACTAGAGAATTCATAAAAAATTATTTTCTCACAGTCTGATCTAAAAAATTAACTTCTAATCAATAGTGTGGAGCACAAATCACCAATCAACTGGGATCCCATTTCGCTAAGGGACTTTTTGGTTTTTGAGAATTATTTTAATCGATATATTATGAAATAATGATCTGCGTAAAATAATATTGTTTAACCTTGTTCCGATGTACAGTACTTCTAGCTAGTGACTTTAAATAAATGCAAGTAAGAGCTAAAAGACAACCAAATTTCCTAAAACTTCACTTTTGTTTAACGTTTAGTGTTGAGGTTGGGGGCCACCCCTTTCTCTTCTGCTTGAACTTTGATGAGAAAAAGGCCTATATAAGAAGTAGACCTGCGTAAAAGAAAAAGATCACAGGAGGAAGCAAAATAAAGTTGAAGAATATTAGAGGTAACAGCCTTTGGATCCTCCTTTTCACTTAACTTTGTTGAAAGGCAAGAAAAGGAATCCCTACTCTTGGAGGGAAGTTTCTTGCAAACTCTCTCACAATCCTCATTTCAAAATCCATCCCCCCCCCCCCCGGTATAAATTCACAGCTCATACCTCATCCAACTCATTAGTTTTCATCTTTCTCTATCATTGTCCATATACCTTTCTTCTCTCCATTCCAAACTTGTTTCCAAAAGCTAAATTCTCTCTTGGGTTTTCCTTTGGGTCTCTCATTTTCCATCTAGTCTTTTTCTCTCCCACTAAATTCTCTTTTGGGTTTTGTTAATAACTTTGAATCAAACAAGGGTTTTGGACACATTTGTCCAAAAAAAAAGGTGAAAAAAATGGGAGTCGGAGGAACATTGGAGTACATATCAGAGCTGATGAGCAGTGTGCATAAGCAAAAGAAGAGGAAACAATTGCAAACTGTGGAGCTCAAAGTAAGGATGGATTGTGATGGGTGTGAGCTTAAAGTCAAGAATGCTCTCAATTCATTGAGTGGTATGCTCTCTCGATCTCTATCCCTCCTTTGGTTTGAAAATGCAGAACAACAAATGAATTTTTTTTTTTTTTTCATGGGGTGAGGAAAGTGAGATCAATAGGTGTTCTGAATATTATATTTGCCCAAGAATGCAAAAAAGAAAGATGAATAGTATGGATGAAATATCTTTTTGTTTTTCGTAGTATGTAATCAAATCTCGGTTTTTTAAAGTAGGACATAACCCGTCTTTTTTTTTTTTAATAATTAATTTTACTGCTTAATTGATAAATCCCAAATTTCTTTTTCAATTTTACTATTTCAACACCTCAAAAAAATTGCTTATATTTCCAATTTTACAGGGTTTTGAGGAGTATAAATTTTATTTGACAGATCTTGATTAAACTTTTTAAAATCATACAAAAATTTAAGATATAAATAATTAAAAAATATCATGCGTGCCAAAACAACAAGAAATTTGGGAAGGATAGAGTAATAGATCTCACTAGCTTGTGTAGCTGTAAGTAGAATTTTTCATCACCTTTCACCTAATTTGCATGCCTCATTTTAAGTAATGATCTTAACATTTATAATCAATTTAACACAATATACATTGGGAAAAAAAATTCCATTTTGAAATAAAGTCAATCATAATGGAAACTGATTAACTGAGAAAATGTACAGGAGTTAATTGTCGTGTTGGTGTTTGGTTGCAGGGGTGAAATCCGTGGAAATAAACAGGAAGCAACAGAAGGCGACAGTAACAGGTTATGTGGAGCCAAACAAGGTGTTAAAGAAGGCCAAATCAACAGGGAAGAAGGCAGAGATATGGCCCTATGTGCCCTACAACTTAGTGGCACAGCCCTATGCTGCCCCAGCTTATGACAAGAAGGCACCCCCAGGATATGTCAGGAGAGTTGAAAACAACAACTTTGCTTTTGGAACTGTGATCAAATATGATCAGGGAATGGGAGGGGACCCCTACACCACCATGTTCAGTGATGACAATCCTAATGCTTGCTCTGTTATGTAGGCCTTTTTGGTAGCTGTAATTAATTTTAGTAATAGCTAGTAGTACTTTTAGGAGTGTTTTTTGGTTTTGGTTTGTTTGTTTAGTATTTTTCTTGCTTTTAATGCCCTTTTTAATATATGAGAGTTTTTTCTTTTGGGTGTTCCTAGGCTTTTCCTTCGGGCATACAATTTTAAAACACAATTTCGAACATAAACTCGGTCAAAATCATTCAGTGCATGTGGTCGATGCATCATGCATGAGGGTTCTCATACATCCAACGGTCCGGAATTATGTTTCGAAAGTGTGTTCCTAGACTTTCCTTTTCTGATAAATTAGATTGAGTTTGGTTTAATTACTTGTTACGTAAAAGAAATATGTACCAAGTTTGCAAGAGTAAATTAGTGAGTCTAAAGTTTGGAAAATTTTCATGAAAGACAAAACATACCCGCAGAAAAATTGATCTTTTTTAGGAGCAAGTTCACACGTTTCGAAGGATAAAAAGAGAAAAAAATAAAATAAAAATAAAAATATGACAACTACGATGATTTTATTATCCTACTAATAAGTTAGAATCACTAAAAACAATCAATAAATTGAGACGGAAAGAGTATTTGGACACTTGAATGCTATCCATAATAGCTTTACTTTATGTGCAGTGTAAAGGTACAGACTTAAACCAGGTACGATTTGGAACCCCATAGGACCCAATTGGACCAGGTACGATTTGGAACCCCATAGGACCCAATTGGATGGTGTTGCATTGGGAGGATAAAATAGTAAGATATATTATTATTTATTGAGGTATGTCAATAGTGATGTGACATTTATGTAGAAGAATTAAATAGTACTTAGTTTGAAAGATTTTGGTAATCAGTGGGATATGGTTTGTTTTGTGTAATTGAGAGGGGGATAAATATAAATTAAAGGATCTGTGTGGATTGAGAAGATGAGTGGGGATATTAATAGGGGTACTAATTAGTAACAGGGGTCACCCTGTTATTATTTAGTGAGGGAAAAAGGGTATTGAAGGGTATAAAACATGGAGGCGGATAACTCATCCACCCCTCCCAAACCTTCCTTAACCATGGGTGAGGAGTGGACCCGGGATTAGTAATCCGGATCCAAAAGTTATATCCCTCGTCATCATTCATCCAAACGAGGCCAAAGGGTATACCCACATGAGCAAGGATGGACATGGAGGCAGATCGAGGTCGGGTAATACTATCTCCACCCCCAATCCCCGAACCTTTTCCCCGCCCCATCCCCAACGGGGCTTTATTTTCATCATCCATCCCCACTCCAAATGGGGAATGGGGATTCCCACGAGGATTCGGGATCCAATTATTATTATTTTTTTAAATACAAATTAGTTTTTTTTTAACAGAAAAAAAGATTTTATGGAACAAGATTTTCCTTCCATGCATCAATCTTCTAACAGCAAGCATTCATCAACAGCTTAGTAATAAGTCTTTGTCAATATCTTATTCAATCTCCAAACAGATCTCCATATTGCCAATTCGTCCGGAGCGGGGATCGGATTCGGACGGATCGGAAGAAATGGCCAACCCTACATGTGAGAATGTGAAAGCAATAAGTCTTTGTTATCGATGACGTTTCATGTTCAAATCTCACTGATTAAATGTTTCAAACTTTTGAGTCACTAGGTGAACATAAGCTTACCTGAATATATGGTTCTTGATTATTTTTTTTTACAGACTTGTGTATTTTAATTCAGACAAAAATGTGTTCAAAATTATCCAGTACTATTGAATCATTATTTGGTACTAAAATTTACGATGTATTTGGTTTGGGTTTTGATTTTTGGTTTTTGGGTAATAATTGGAGGGAGAAATATAGATAATAATTAGAAATAAAGGCTAATAATTGAAGAGAGTAATGAAAATACTATTTAAAAATATGAATAACAATTAAAGAGAAATATAAATAATAATTAAAAAATCGGTCTCAAAATCCAAAACGAACAATGCCCGCGTTCTCATCAGGGTTTCTGATGCATCCGCGTAATCGAACTCGTCAACAAAGGCATACTTTATTCGGATGTGTACTACTTCCGATGCATTTGTAATGTTGTGGTTTCTGCTTTTTTGTTGTTTGGGAATTTGGGATTGGCAAGCTCTGGGGTGTACACAGCTGTACCTTCCCCATAAAATAGAGTTCAGGCTTGCTGCTGTCACCTCTTGGGGTGGGAGTGCGTCTATGGTACACACAAGTGAGATGGGTGTACGTGAAAACGGGGTGCGTGCTGATCTAATCCAGACCGTCTGTGCTCGGCGACCAATGATGCAGATCAGTTTGAAAATGGACGATACAGATTTGTTTGGGTCCGAATAGATCTGCATCGTTGATCGCTGAGCACGAACGGTCCGGATCGAAACTACAAGGGATAACATGCACCCCTATACAATGTACCAAAAGTACACATTTAGTAAATGATCCAGATGTTGTGGTAAGTATTTTATATGCATTGGTGGTAAGTATTTCAGATGCTGTGAGCCTGTGACAAAACAACAAAACCTAGCAAGACAAACCTTATTTTATGCGAAATTATTTCATTTTTAGCATCTAGTTTTCATTATTTAGAATACTTACTTTTTGAATACCATACCAAAACCATTTGGGGTACCATAGTAAAATTCTAGTGGTGGTAATTGATGGACCTGAGGTTGCTGTTGTGCGCAGACCGTACACAGCACGGTGCCGCGATGTGCATGACACGGTGTTGTGCACATCTGGGTTGTCCGCTGCTCTGATAGACGGCCCAGATTTTATCTTGCACGTACGACAGCGAACGGCATGCAAAGGTCCCGAGGTGAAATCTAAACCGTCCATCCGAACAACGGACGACCCAAATATGCACAGTACCGTGTTGTGCACATTGCTTCACAGCAGCATCCCCTCTTTCGTACTAGGGTCTCATTAAAATCAACTGTAGTTATTGGAATCGAATCAACTGGCGCATATTGAAGACATCAATATGAAATTATTGAAAGCTTTATTACCATAAATAAACCAGACACAGGCCAATTCTTTATCTACTAGAAGAGCCTTAAAGATGGGTAATATTCATCTGGTTTTACGTGGACCTAATTTGCACTCTTAACGGATCAAGACAACTCATTCAATGCTCGTGCAGTTGCAATCTGTTTGCAAAAGTATGTACTCAGCAGTCAAATCATGTCATGTCAAATAATTCAATTGAAATCTATTGGGTCCACCCCGTGTGGGCCGGTTGGGCTTAAGCCCAATGGGAGGGTTTAGGGTTTAATCGTTGTAACTCTTTAAATACTCGTATTTGTCTTGTTTATTGTGTGTGATCAAAAAGAGAGAGACAGTGAGTACGTGAGAGAGATACATGAGAGAACGGTGAGGAAATCATTGTAGTGAGATAGAGAGTGAGTGTGTAATCACAATTATCTCCGGAGTATAGTGAAATCCCCCTCCCCGTGGAAGTAGGTCCGATTTGGCCGAACCACGTAAATTTGTGTGTCTTGATTCTTGCTTGATTTACTGTTTTCGTGCATGTGGTGTGGCGTTTGGCATAACAAAATCCAGAATTAGCCGATCCTCTTAAACTTTGGCCAATCTGCTTGTAGGATAGACCCGGGGTGTGCTAGAGAGCGGCCCTGGTGTGCAGCATCATGGCCGTCAGATGTACTTTTAATGGTTCGAATTTCACGGATCAACAAAGTGCTGAGATAAAATTTGAGTCATTGAAAACACATCTGACGGCCCTGATGCCGCACACCAGGGCCGCTCTCGAGGGAGTGCTCTCCAGCACCACCTTCTAGTAGGATAGTAGCGGTGGCGGTTGAAACCAGCAAGTCATTGAAGTCGGCCTGGAAGGGACTCATCTGGAGAGGATGTGTAGCTTCGAATAGTTGACTCGTGGTACTATACCTTCTAGTTTTGGTCATTGTGAGTCCTTTGCAAGCTCACTTGGATAATCAAAATCATTACCCAATTTTTTTAGAGTTCCGAAACATCAACCATGATAAGAAAGAATCACGTTGATCGGATATTGTTAACATGATTTCAGAATGCATATATCTTGACAAAAATTAACGTTGCAACACTCAATCCAAACATATTTCTTTCAAGATAACTATGTTAGAACTCATATCAAAAAATATATCAGATAAACGAAATTCTTGAGGTGATTAACATTCTCAAAAAAATTTAAATGAAAATTCTAAAATCAGCCCACTAGGCTATCGTTAAGTTAAAAAAATATACACAGTATTAAAATGTTTGAAAAGTCAATGGGAATGTGTGGAATTGTATAGAAAAGTAAAAAAAATACACTGTACTGTGTTTTTTTTCCTCTTCTTGTCTTATTGTTGGTCTGGTGGGCTGACAATAGAAGGTACCCAATTCTAAAATATGAAGAATTTGATATCAAAGTTGGCCCAAAAAGAGCCCAGAATGAGTCGAAATTGAATCGTCCAATCCATCAAGTGGAACAAAGAGGATATTATTTTTGCCCGAAAAATAAGTACGTATCACATAAAAAGTATCAATCTTATTTTGCATCACATATTCAGGCGAATTACGTATAATTTGTTAGAAATGTTGACATATTGCTCTGTAATTATGGAGTCAATAATTTTTTTCCTGGAAGCCATAGGTGACTCAATCACTAGGCCAGTTAACCTTCCGAAAAATCTTCTTGCCAAAAGTTCTAACTGCCCGATGACTGAACAAAATCTTCGTCATTTTGATGTTCGGCCTAGGTCTTTATAAAATCTTGGATTCCTACCGCGTAATATGGTAAATGTACACTGACAATCGAGCCTCAACCGAAGCCAAAAGATATAAAACCAGAAGAAGAAAAATCAAACAGGCTGCACAATCATTTTCAAGGTGGACACAGAATTACAATTATATGCACATAATGCATGCTATGCACTATTTCAACCGATGAAGAATGTCATTAAGAGCACGAATTCTTGGTTCCGAGCAATCCAGCTGAATTGAGAAGCAACATGCACTTCTCATTCTTCTGGTTTGAGAATATTTTTGATGATGATAGTCCAGCAATATTTAGACTTGGAAACCATTCCGCGCAATTTTGTTCTAAACCTTTCACGGAATCAAAACCAAACTTAGTTCAGACTTTACCAAAACATACAGAAAGCTAGCAGAAAGTAATATAGTAAATACAACAATTAGAAATTAAGAAAAGCTAGAAACAGGTTCCGTGCTGTAGCTGGGGGGGAAGTTTTCTGAGCCAAAGTATCTTCATTACATAAAACATCTGACCTAATATCCAAGTACATGAGAGGTGTCCATACATGATATTGGGACGAGGTGCCCATACATGATATTGGGACCAGAAAGTGCTATTTCTTTCATGTTTTCATTTCTGGCAAACATGGAGAATTATCTGGCTATCTGGTTCCAAAAACTGATTTCAGGGAACTTTCGTTTGAGTACCCACCATCTAGACATCACTCATCAAACGGTCATGATTTTTTTGAAAACTAGCTTCACACAATAACGAAAATGAATTGGCATGTTCTAGGGTGGGCATCGTGTCGTGTTTGTGTTGGTCATCTCGTGTTCAGGTCAAAATTCTCTCAACCCTAACCCGGCCTGTTTAGCTTTTCGCGTTATGTCTTGTCATATTCGTGTTTCGTGTCAGAAATAGCCGACCCTGCCCCGCTAACTTCGTGTCGGGTTATGGTGTCCTTTCATAAATTCCCGTGTCATCTCGTGTTCGTGTCAGAGTTCTCTCAACCTGTTTAGCTTTTCGTGTTATCGTGTCGTGTCATATTAGTGTTCTGTGTCAGAAATAGCCCTATCCCGCTAACTTCGTGTTGGGTTCGTGTCGGGTCGGAAATTCCCACCCCTAGCGTTTTCTACCTGCCATCTACTTTTCATTGGAAAATGAAAACAATTCCAAACAGACCAAGCGCTGATATCAGCTAATAATGTCCAGCCAAATTAATCATCAAAGCATATGTAGGTCAGTCTAGCACAAGAGATCTCTCAGGTAGGGCCATCATAAAACTGCTCTCCCTGCTTACATTACCAGCATATTCATTTTCATTGAATCAAGATGAATATCTCACCTCCGGTACTTAGAACAAAAGCACGAGGGTTTCGTCTTTGAAAAAATCAGTTGAGGCACATGGTTTTGATGATGAAAGAGAATGAAATATCAAAAGGTGCTAAATAAAGGAGATTTTGTAGATGTCAATAACTGTCACACTTCATGATATACCTCGAATTAGACATTAAAGACTTTTCATTCGCCAAGGAAAAAAATTAATGACCTCATGGAGATATCAAATGATCAAAAGAGCACAATGTATTGACATGGGAAATGACAAAAATATGGACCAAACCAAGGTTTAAAGTCCAATATGACATCTATATGATCTCAGTTTCCATGAGCTTTTGAAGTTTGAAACAAATTGGATCTGATCCGCAAGATATGAAACCAAGAAACTTACTTGAATACATTGTCCCAGGATTGTCAAGTATTTGCTAACAAGTGAATTGGATCTCCTTCACCTCGGCCTGTTTCCTTTGTAGACCTCAACAAAGTGGATATCGTATACAAGAGTTGCATTACCAGGGATGTTGCAGTCCCCTATGTAATACAAATGGGAGAGGGAGGGGGGTGAGCATTCAAATTGCCCAAGCGATAATATCAGACCACCTGTTTCTTTAACCAGTAAATGTGCCAAAGGTGTACACTTAATATTTTCATAACGAGGACTTATCAATTATCATAGAGCTATACTTTTGACGAACTCCAACAAACCATCTTAGTTAATGAGGACTAATCAAGGCTAAATTGGTATCCCAAAAAAAAAAAAACAATGGTAAAGTTTAGAAATGATCCCTCTAGTTTCAACCGAGTCTCAGTTTCGTCCCCTTAGTATCAATTGCAATGCTTTTAACCCTGAAGTTTAGTTTTGATTTTCATAGTTATTAGGTCCAATTGATACTGCTTGCTTCCCAAACTGACAGAAAAGTGCCTAATGAAAGACAGTTTCGACATTTCAGGGCCTTTTCTGCTAGAATTCACTATGGTGCCCCGTTATTCCTAAATTTTTGATTTTTTTTGTTCGTCTCTCTAAATTTTTATTTGATTCATGTTACATTTGTTCGATTAATCATCCATCCCGATGAGAAAAGTCTACAAAGTAAAAGTTAAGATCAAAAGCCAAAAAAAGTTCACTAAAGACGAAAAAATACCAAAGGGCTGGTATTTTTTGTCAATGGCCTTTGATTGTAGAGTCTTCTGTCAAATCTCTGTATGCTTGGTTACCCGCAACAACTTTGTGAAGATCTTGGAATTTAGCTTGGATTTGGCCTCTCTGTTATTTAGTCAAACCTGTAACCTAACCCATCTTAGGGCATCTCCAGTAAATGTAAATAAGGTGTAGTTAAGGAAGAAATAACACAGTTAACTAACATTTCTCCTTTACCAATCGTGTAAATAAGGTGATGCTAGGGTCAGAAATTTTGGTGTAAGACATAGTTCAGTTGATAACTGTATTGGTACAGCTAACTAAGGGGGAGAGAGAGAGAGAGAGGAATATGTCAGGATAGAGGAGAGAGAAACGGGAAAAGTGAGCACAAAGAAAGGGAGAAAGAAGGAGAGAGAAAGGGGGAAAGTTTGGACCTACTTTTTATACTTTAACAACACTCTAACAATACCACTGCAACACTCTTTACACTAACAACACATTTTGTCATAACAACACAAAAATGGAACCCACTTCTTACACTTTTGTGTCATATAACACCATATTTGGCAGTCAATAAGAGGAAAGTAGTGGGGTCTAGGGTTAGTAGTGACTTCTCGCAGGAAAAAGGCCCTGAAATGTAGATACTGCTCCTTATTAGGCACTTTTCCGTCAGTTTGGGAAGCAAATGTTGTCAATTGGACCTAATAGACATAAACCAAACTTCAAGGTTATAAAGCATTGCAATCGATACTAGGGGGACGAAACTCAGACTTGGATCAAAATAGAGGGACTATTTCTAAAATGTACCCTCAAGTCAATTATAATAGAGCTGTAATTTGATGATACAACAAACACTCTTATGGGTGGCGTTATCGAAGCTGTATATTTTACTTCGTATTATGCAATAACTAATAGTGTTGCAAAAAACCAACAGTACAATTACGCCCTTTTTACACATCTTCTTCAGGTTATTCTGATCTAGTATTTCAAGGTTTTGCAAAATATAGGGCATCAGTTTTCGATATCACACAACCCACCTTGAAAGCAGCCAGCAGCTTCAGGCCCATAGGCCAACTTCGGTGGAATATAAAGTTTACGCTTTCCACCTGTGCAAAACTGAAAGTGAAATCTCAAGTAGAATAAGTACCAACAGCAGAAGCACACTTGTAATAGTTCAAATCTCACCAAGTAGCATCGGGGGTACGCCTTCACCCCCTCCGATTCCTTGATCCAATCCCCTTATCACCTACAGACACGAAGAGAAGGAATTTAATTGGAATCATTTAAGGAGGGATGCCATGCATGATTTGCAACACTAGTTTATTTGTTGTCCTCCACTTTTCACGTTCCTAAGGATCTAAGCCCATTGCTTTGAAGATAAAATGGGGTTGTAAGCCCATCAATCTAGTTTACTATTTTCCCACAGGTTGGTTCTGTTAGAAGTTGATGAAATACACAAAAAAAATCAAGTCAGTTCACTTGGTTCCAAGATCTAGAAGAGAAAAGGGTCAGAAGGACTCAAAGACTCCTGGGTTGGTGTCTTGAAGGACTGTCTGACCGGCGACAAGCAACTTAGAATAGAGAAATGGAGATAGAGAGAGAATTAGGGTTTTCCACATGAACAAGAAGTTACCCATTATTCTCCATTTTATGCAATGTAAACTTATTCGCTCAAATCCCATTGTGTTGGGTTTTGTCTAAATCCAGAGGGGGCTGTCCTCTGGTTGTGTTTTGGTTGCTAGCTGCCGTTCCAGACCGTACATTCCCATTGCGTTGGGTTTGCCTAAGCCCAGAGGGGGCTGTCCTCTGGTTGTATTTACCTTAGCAAAGGAAGTCTTTTGGAAGCCATCCAAAGCCTCTTAATCAATTGGGAAGTTATTCCCAATCCCAAGTGGACAACATGTCAGCCCATCGTCTCACAGGCCCAAGGGGCGAATTCATCCAGTTTGGGCCGTGTGTTTATGTGATCTTCAGCACTTGGGCCGTGTGTTCTATGACCACAAGGCTAAAGTCAAAGTCCTATGTTGTGTGGACTGTTTTCAATTTAGTGGGCTGAACATTCCGTAGGTGGAATCCAAGAATGGTGCCACCTCTCTGATTGAAGTCATGGATTCTTTTGAGTGTTTCTCTCCCATCTTCCTAGATGGTTTAGAAACACATTTTTAAAAATTAGTCATTTCCATTTTATGTTTACCTCAGCAACTTAGGCCCCACTGTAGCCACTTTGGCCATCCCTTCCCTACTATCCTATCCTGGCGGGTTGTGTCGGCTACTATTCATTCTTTTTTTTTTTTCCTTCTCCTTTTCTTTTGTCCTTCCTGGTATCTAAGCAGTATATTCGCTTAGCCTCTTTTTAGTTCAAGCTGATTTACCCCAAAAAAAGAAGAAGTTACCATCCGCCGCCATCTATCTTATCGTTTATACCCATGGTCACATAGAGTGTGGTCCTTCTCTGACACATATCCTTTCATCGCACAAGAATCTAGGAAACTGTTATCAAGAACATGTTCAGCGAAATGAATCTGGCTGCTTAAAACCATGGTAGTCCACCTGGGGGCCAAGGACAGTTTTTCTAATTCAAGGTCGGTTTTAGGGTCCCATGAGCATTACGGGCTCTTAGCAAGACTGAAATGGGGTCAAGGCCCGGCATGTTCTGTACCCCATCAGGCACTATTCATTATGCAGATGTTAAAGTCACAGAGGATGGTTCACTGAATTATATCTATGAAGTTTGAACTTCATCACCTAAATCCTAAAATTGGTAGTACATAAGCAAGAAAATGAGCCATTCTAAATGCTACAGAAAGGAAAATAAATTGTTTTCATATACTGCCTCGATGAAAGCTGTTTCGATTCCCCCTATCCAAACCATTACCCATGTTGTAGATGTAGGTGGCCAAATCATTTGGTTGGTATTATCTCATTAACCGACATAATTCGACATTTCAGCCACACCCGCTACGCAAACAAACTCAACAAGCCTTGTTCCCATATCACAGTTGTTTCATATTAGTATCCTTTCAACTCTGTAGGTACGGTTTCATTGTATGATACTTGAGAGGATTCTTTGATAAGTGACTACAATCAATAGATCAGTTAAGAACTTAATTTTCTTGCATAGTAAACCATAAGATTAGTGTTTGTGCAAATGCAAGAGGGATAAGCAGACCTAAGCAAACAGGTTAACAATAAATATGATGTACCGAGAACTAATATAAAACCACTGATGCAGGAGAGTGGAACTCCTAGAAGAGTCAAAACAGAAAATCAAGATGGAACTTAAAGGTTGCATGCCATGTTCATGTCGATATCAAATTAAGGACGAAGACACTAGATTAGGAGAACCTTCCTAGAGTCGAGAGAGAGTTCCGAATGTTGAATGCATTTAAGAGGTTCTGATCCAAGGTTAGCTTACTAAATTTAGGATGCAAATGGTTGATAGAACGTCATCGACTCATCATAGCTGGCATGATGCAGAGAAGATTGTGCCAATAAGCTTTGAAAGAATTCTTACTTTGCCAAAACCAATGCGCATTGTGAGAGGTCTACCACGTTTATAGCTGCTGTCAAAAACTATTCCATCAGCAAACCTTGCTGTGTAGTGAACCTGTAACAAGCCAAAACAAAGCAGAAAATCTCACGAGATCGGAACTTTAATATAAGCAGCATTATATGAAGATATTGACTTTGTGCAAATGATGTGAACATTACGTCTGTACCCAATCTTCCCCTCCAGAGTCCAGACCTCTATTAATGCGTAGTTGGTTCCTAAACTACGTGTTTTCTAATGGAGCATACATCTCGAACCAAAGAATACTGCATACACATAACAAATTTTCCTTAAAGCTTGGGGTGCCATGTCAAGGCTACGATTCAGAAAATATGGATGGGAAACTTATCAAAGGGCAGGTAGGTATCCATCTGTTTCCATTTCTCATGAAGATACTCATGGAAGAGGGTTTCAATTATAAGAATAATTTGTTAATTATTTGGTCATTCCTTTGGTTATTCCCCTTTTACTATCATATTGTTTCCTACAAGTACGAGGACAATAGTATGTCATCGAAGCCTTTATCGCTGCATAAAAATCAACTACTGAATTTTTGGAAACAATTACAACACGCTGAAGCTAGCCAAAATTTTCAATCAATTGTACAAGACAACATAATACTTTACCAATGCACAGATCATGTCATGTGCCTGTGATGTTACTCATAGCAGTAAAAAACAATCCACGATCCAAAATCCTGATTTTGTATAATATAATAGTTCCAGTAGGAGTCTTCTAGGTTTAATATCCAAGAAGACCTAACTGCCACCCAAATAGAAAAGAATAACAAGAGACTAAAGAGAGTAACAAAAGTTAGAAGGAACGGAAGGCGAGGAATGTAATATGGTCCATATATGGCAAAGAAAGGCCTATTTGGTTCTTTATAGACATCTTGGTGTCTACGTTTCATGTAAAGTAAAAACTGTTTCTATAGAGTTCCGAAAAGAAGGAAATCAAATCCTTGAACAAATTTTCTCGTGATGCAATCAAAGAAGCGAATTAGAAACATATTGAGCCAGGGTATTCACAACAAGCAATTCCAACAAGGATGGGATTAATATAGAGAGAACAAACAGAAGCTGTATTTTTCTGAAGAAATTCCAATTTGGATTCTTCAATTGAAATTTGACCTTTTGGAGGAAACAATTGACTACAGAGAGGAGTTTGATTCTTCTTAAGTTCAAGAACATGAAACAGAACAATGGGAAACCACAAAACGGTGAATTAGGCAACCATAGTTCATGGAGCACTCAAGGTGATGATGCTACTTAGTACTATGGCAAATTTTGGTTGAGGTATGGTGCAGACAAGATTCCATGCAACCTAGCAAGATAGTCTTTTATGGTTTACTACGCATTTTTAGACAAACCATCGTGAAGTACAAAAAAAACATTTTACCAGAAAAGAAAAATGGAAAACAGATAAACTACACATTGAAGCAATCAATTTTCTTTAAACAAATAAACTCCAAGTGTCCGAGCTAGATTACAAGCATCTCGACTAATCCTAGGATCATTTGCACCATCTACCACTGTGGGCCCCGATTAAAGACGGGACAAAGCTCCGGATGAACTCGACCCACAGTTATAGTTAAATCTCCAAGGTAATAATAAAACAAAAGGCGCCATAATTCAGAATTCATTTGAACAACTTGTCCTTGACATCACGGAATGGGGAAAAAGAATTCATATAACCGACCCAATTCATTGACATCAAAGTCTGTTTTGTTTTTGCTTGATTTTTTTTTTTCTCCCAGTAGTGTCATATCTCTTATTCACCTTTTTCACACCTTTCCATACATCCCTCCAAAATCAATAATCCAAAACACAACCCTACATCCCTCCAAAATCAATAATCCAAAACACAACCCTACAGCACACAATGCAATTCAAAACATAAACATGAACATATTCATAACTTCCATAGGAATGTAGTCCCTCCGTCCCAAAAAAAATTGTCCGGTTCGCCAAATGACAATTTTTTGCTCCCACCTAAGATCTCAAGTTCGTTTCCCCTTGCCAGCAAACTTTTTGGGGACACTGCGATTATACCCGGTCTTACCTCCCGAGCCCGAGGTGCGTGCAAGCTGGCACGGATATCCGGTCATAAAAAATTATTTTCGAAACTCTCTGAAAAATTATTGCAACTCATTGATATAGTACTAGGGGCAAAGTGAATTTTTCTGATAATAATGAATTATTTTCAACTTCTGTCTTGCGGCCGGACAAATTTTTTTATTCTTTTTTGGGACGGAGGTCGTATATCCAACCGCGATTAAAACTCACATTGATTAGTTCGCCGAGAGGAACCGCCTCACCGTGCCCAGCAGCTACGTCGCAGTAACCGAGGCCAGATTTGGCGTAATTGAACTCACACGGTGGGTCCGAAACGGTGGCATAGTAATCGATCCTGGTGGCAATTGCATCATACGGCGTTAAACCCACCACCGAAGCGGCCAAAAGACCGATACCCAGATCGAATACCCGCCTCGTATTGGTCGGAGGATTCGATTTCACAGAGGAATAGCAACGAAATGAAGAAGTAGAGGGTTTGGGATTGAATTTTGGGAGAATCAGAGGTTTTAGTCTTAGAGTGGATATGCTTGAAAGTGCCATTGCTATATCCTTTGCTCTCACTGTGTGTTCTCTGACATATATGTGTGTGAAGCTTGTGAGGGAGATTAGGATATGGAGGGAAGACAGATACGGAGCAAAGCCGCTCTCCAACGGTTCGGAGTGTTTTATCTGTATCAATTTTGGGGATAAATTTTAAAAGGATAAATTTCACTTACCTCCCCTGAGGTTTATGAAATTCCACCTGCCTCCCCTACGTTTGAAAATAAATACCATACACCTCCCTTCCTGTTACTGCAGTTAGAAAAATGACTCAAAACGATGATGTCATCAAGTTTTCAACTCTAAATGCCCATTTTACCCCTTTCTCTCACTCCTCCATCTATAAATAGGGTATACACACCCAACACAAATGCCTGGCAGAGCAATAACACAATCTAACATCTCTCTTTAACATGCCAAGGTAATCTGATCTCTCTCTCTCTCTCTCTCTCTCTGAGTAATTTTTTTCCTTGTATCTAGAAAAAATGTACACTACTTATTTTTTTCCTTGTATCTAGAAAAAATGTACACTATATATTTTTTTCCTTGAACCTGAAAAAAATGAACTCTCTTATTTTTTTTCCTTGTATTAGGCAAAAAATGTACTCTATTTTATTTTTTTCTTTGTACCTGGACAAAGTGAACTCGTATTTTTTTTCCTTGTATCTGGAAAAAAATGTACTCTCTTTTTTTTTTCTTTGTACCTAGCAGAGCATAACACCATTTTTGTTTCTTAGCATGGACATGCTTCTACCAATGAAAGGTACTAAGGGCAAGGGTCAAAACATGCTTTTGTGGGTTGAAGGCCAATTTGAAGATCACCAGCAACGAAAAGAACAAAGACAAGATATATTATGCATGCCCAAATGAAGTGTGCTCAATGTTGGGGATTGGAGTCAAGTGCCTCGCTCCAAATGCAACCTGTGTGACCTGAACCTTCAATCTTCGGGCCAAATATCGAAGTTGAACGAAATACTACAATGACAAGTATTCCAACAAGGGTTCAAGTTCTAGAATCTACCATGAGTTACATGAAAATGCTGTTAGCCATTGCTATAGTGCTCAGCCTATTTGCCTTGTTTATGGCACTGATGAAGTAAACATGTAATGTGGCTGTGTTAAGCATCCCAACTAATGCTAATGTAGGTGTCCAAGTGTCCAGGTGTCCCAACTGTTAGTGCCATGGAATGAATGAAATTCCTATTTTGTATGGAATGCAGTCCTATTTTGTAATGAATGAAATTCCTACTTTGTAATGAATGAAATTCCTACATTGCATGATGTGCAATGAATGAAAATGCAACCATGTACCTTAAACCTGTTGCACCAAAATGCAGCTATATAAAATGCAGCCATTACATACATTCCACCCAAACACATCTTTAACAGCAATCTAATCCATTCAGTACATACCATGAGTCATTACATAAGTCATAAATCCTAATTAATTACATAATCCATAAGCAGTTTGCAAAAGTATCCCATTGCCATCACGTACCCTAAACATGTTGCACCAAAATATCCACAAAAAAGGTGTTGCTACAACTGCTATTATAAGCATCATATATATATGCAACTATTTGCCATTGATGCTATACAAAAAATAGCTCCTTTAGCCAATAAAATTCTGCATTGAAGCCATTCAAAAACATCCACAAAAAGGTGCTCCATTACCAAAACATTCTGCAATGGCCAAAAAGAAAAATAATTCAGCAACTATATGCAGTAGAAGTACCTTAAAAGATCATTGAGAAGGTTGAGTGACTTGGGTCACACATTGAGAAGGTTGAGTCCTCTGAGGATCTGCCATGTTGTAATCCCTTCTACCCATCTACAGTGTAAGAATATAAGTTACAAAAGATCATGTTTATTGCTATGATATATAACATAAATGTTGAACAAAAGTTGTACAAGTACTTAACTACTTACATTGCCCAAGTACTGAACTGTTCCTCTCTGATCTTCCTCTTCCTCTGACCGTGCTTCTTTCCCTTTGTAGTGAAGTGCTCCTCCCTCCTATTCCTCTCACCGAGCTCATTCCCCTTTCTGATGAAGCATTCCTCGCCCTTCCTCTTGTAGTTATGGTATTCCTCCCCCTCCCCCTTCATCTACCTCTCCATGTTGTTTCTACATCAACCTATGTCCAACCAATAGCATTCCCTCCACTTCCAGTGTGGCCACCTCTGTCTCTACCCATACCTGCATTATTGTTCCTCATTCCTCTTCCTCTGACTGAACCCCATTGACAAGTTCTTCTATTATGACCAAACCCCTTACAATTTGCACACCTTAAAGTGTGAGACCTCTTTCCTCCATCAGAAGCAGGTGGGGTTTCACCTTCCTCCCTTCTCCTGTTCTTTCTAAGTCTTCCCCTCTACCTCCTTAATGGTGGGGGCTGTAAAACATCCCCAAGTACCTCTGTCCACATTGTGTGATCCTTTATTGGGTGGATAATCCTACCATATGCAGCCAAATACATCTCTTTGTTGTAATATGGATGGATATAATCCACAATGTTTAGCCTACTGTATGTATAACAAGCAAGAGCATGCTTACAAGGAAGGCCTGAAATCTGCCATACGTTACACACACAAATCCATTGTGCTAAGTTTACTGTATAGGTTACCCCATCATCATTCACCTCACACTCACTACCTCCTGAAAATGCAACCTTACAGGTCCTAGATGCATAAGTCAACTCAGTCATCATCTTGTTAATGTTTTGTGTCACATTAGAGTTCCATTCCACTGCCTTTTGGTATTTCTTCTAAATCCTACACATCATCTCAACAACTTCTGCAACTTTACTCGATTCAACATTAACACAATTAGTAGTAGGCTCCACATACACAAACATGTTGACAGTTCTGACCCTACCCCCTAAGTAAAACATATCGAAGACATCTTTATCATTCTCCATTGCCATCCTCTCAGAAGTACTAGGAATGTCACAAAACAATTTAATAGCCACACCTCTACCAACAAAGAGGTAAGATAGCGCCCTATCAGAAATATCATCCAGCAATCAAAATATGAGTACTTATCCGGGTCAACATTACGTATGGCAACAACTTTGTCTCCGCAGTAGGTTTAATGAAACAAACAAAACCACACACGTTGGCTAATCGGAGTAAAATAGCAAAATCCAGTTCTTGATAAAAAAAAAACCCCATAACCCCCCCAAAAAATTCAACGAACCCTAATGAAAACAACACCCAGTTCTTGATCAAAATAGCAAAATCGAAGTAAAACGATGATGCACACTTCGACCTTTCACTTCAGATCTCCAGAAAAGCCCAAACTAAGGTTTTGCTGCACTTCGATCTACATCTTGAACACGATGATTTGATGTGTAGTGAACGATCTCCAACCGATTTCTCTTCCGATTTCCGTAAGAAGCGTTGGTATTCTCTCTCTGTCTTTCTCTCTCTTTGCGTAAAAGGGTCTGGAGATATCAGTAGATGTTGAAATGAACAATTGTTGGGAAATGGCAAGTGTTGGGACATTATATAACTACGGGTAACCAAGTCATTTCACACCGAACGTTAACTCCGTTAGCCACAAATTGATGGGAAGGGAGGTGTCTGGTATTTATTTTCAAAAGTAGGGGAGTTAGGTGGAATTTCAGGAACCTTAGGGGAGGTCCCTGTAATTGTCAGAAACCTCAGGGGAGGTAAGTGAAATTTACCCATTTTTAAAAGAGTCCATTTAAAAGCTGCATAAAAATTCAACTTCCTCCCTGCACTACTATTATCCATTGTAATCCTAAATCATTGTAATTCTATATCTTTTTTTTTTTTAACGGAAGCCATTGCATTCATGAAATCGCCTAGAGGCACTTACAAAGATTGCATCCAAAATACACTGATAATAATCTAGAAAACAATAGAGGATAAACAAAGCTAAGCCAAAGGTAAGAAGTCGTCTCAAATTTTGTGACGTGAGCCAAGCGCTCACTAACTCATACCTCCACGACAGCACCAGATTGACTAGAGATGTTGGATCTGCAACACCTTCGATGGAGACCGCAATGGGGACCGGATCACCAAGCCAGAACAGTCCTCCCTTGAAAATGATACGGGATACGGGAATGAATGATACCAAAATATAGATGCACACGTAAATTTATAATACTTATTACATAAATGTGTGTGCACAATGAGTTAAATGAACCTAATATTTTTAATTTGTTAAATAAATGGTTAATGAATAATAGTTTGACCTTTTCTTTTTCTGTATTGTCCCTCTATGACTAAGAGACAAATTTAAAACCCAAGGCAATTCCATTCCTTCCGCCATAGTGGGTAGCCATCAAATTACCCTTTTATTGGTTTCTCTTTTTTTTGAACAAGAGACAACTGTCGTTATATCGACTCGAAGGCAAAAATCCAAAGGTAGTATAGAATTCATCACAATAAAACGGAATGAACTAAAACTACCAAACGATCTAGACCCAACTGGCTCAATGACACGTATTGCGACACCTACGCCCTGTTTGGATGCCAGAGATGATTTTAGGTGGATTTGTAATGATGGTGGATTTGAAGATAGATTGGTAATAAGGGTGAATTTGTAATGAGGGTGGGCCCACCTCTTAAGAAGGGTGGATTTGTATATGAGGTATTTGGATGATTTTTTGAGAATGGAGATATGGAAGGTGGATATGATGTGATAGGTTGTAAAAAGACATAATTGCCCCCATTTTGTTATTTTAATAGGAAAATTGGTTTGATTTTATTAGAATTGAAATAAATACATAATAAATGTTTATATTAAAAAATTCATATTGTATTTGTCCCCAAGTAACTAGCATAAATAGTTATCCTATTTATAATTGGAAAATTAGTAAGAGTTTAAACTATTTGTGTTAATTTTTTTTTGACATGAACTAGTATTTGAAATAAAAATTAATTAAATTAGTGATTTGTTGCACACAACCACACAGGATTATTTCCCACATTCCTTCCTTGGTTACATCAAATATTTACTCTTCTCTGGATCAAAAGTGGTATTCTCTTCTCACAAAAAAAAAAAAACAGATCTGAACCGGAAAGAGCTCCGGCTATTTTTACAGGCGAACAAATATAGTAGTTCCGACCACCAACAACAAGAAGAGGTACCTCTCTCACTCTCTCATTCTCGTCACTCTCTTCTTTCTCGTTCGGTTTCTGAAGCAACCTTATCCTCTCTCTCTTCTCTTTTCCTCTGTTCGAAACCTAGATACCACATACACATAAAAAAAACCCCAAATCACGCAGATTTGGAGGGGTAAAATAGGTACAAAAAACCACAAATCCGCCCTTGTTAGCTAACGATAGGGTCAGGGCTGTCGTTGGCAAATTCGGGTGAAGCCGGATTTGCACTCCAAACAGTGAAATTAGTCGGGGTGAAGCCGGGGACGAAATTTGGATGCTAAACACCAGCTAGCTATGGGATCATGATTTGCAAATCAAGACAGATGCATATCCGGCATCCAAACAGGGCCCTAGGGTTTACTCGAGAATGGGAACATAAATAAATAGTTTGACTAGGATGAATACATAATAAAGACTAGGGAATAGGATGCCTATTTAACTTACTTTATATTTTAAGTATATATCATAATGTGAGATTTTAGACTTTGTGCATAGTAAAGATGATTTTGTTGTGACGTCGTCGTTTGGTAAATAGAACTTAAAGAACGTAGGGTATGATATACACATATTTACACTATGATTAAATTTATTTTTTTGATGCGCATACTGTGATCGAAGTAGAAGTCAAAATTTGTATCGAAAAGAATACAGCTAAGGGGAGTAATTTGTGAGACAGATCAATTTCTAGGGGTTTTGTATGTAATTGTCGCCGATCGTGTTCAAAAGGTATCTAGGGTTTTCTTCTCAATCTAGGGTTCTACGTAAGAATCAAACTGCTACCCCCCCCTCTCTCTCTCTCTTTTACTCAGTGACTGTGCTTACATTAGGGTTAAGTTGTTAACCAGCAGTTCAGCACACCATCTGCTTCGTCTTCCACACGACGAGTTCTGAGGCAGCGAATCAGCTGCTCCATTTCCATTCTCGGATCTGCCTCTCCTTCTCAAGGCCCAGGTAACTCTTCCACTCTTCTTCTTTCTTTCGAGGCATCGAGCTGGAAAAGTGGGCGTTTCTAGTTTTTTTCTGGTCGTATCCCGTACGAATCTCGCACCCATACCCGTGTCGTGTCGACACGGGTACTCCACCAAAATTGGCGAGTCCGAGTAACACAGCTTACAGTGACGCATATCTCATCTTGGCCTCGTCCATTTGAAGCGTACTGTTATACATCATTCACATTTTCCTTCGCCGTTTGTTGCATTTTCTTCTGTCTCGAACTGTATAATTGCTCTAAAGATTTTTTCATGAGTGGAAAAATGGTGTCTATCTTGGTCGTTCTTTCAGTTTTTGATGAAGATTTGCTATGTGGGTCTTTTTTTTGTTTCAGATTTTAAAGCTTGTTTGAGCTCTCGTTTACGTGTTTCTTATGGCGGTAAGTTGCGCACTGATTACACTTGAAGTTATTAGAATTCGCTTTTCTCCTTGTTTTTCTTATTTTCTGTTTTTTTTTAGGTGGAGAGGCTTTTTAAAGATGAAGCTACCGAAGAAAAAGGTGAACGGGCCAGAATGGTGAGTAGATTTCATATGTTATATGGCAGAATTTCAGCTTTGTACTGTGTTTTTGATGGGGTTGATAAACGTTCCTAAGGAACTGAGTCAGACGTTCAAGCTTGGTTTGGAAACTTAATGAGCTTGAAGACATGTTCAAGCTTTTGCTTTGTTTGTGAGACAAGCTGATCTAGAACAAGCTTTAATCGGTTACACATCATAAGCCAATCGAGCCGCGTAGTAGCTTGTTTCTGAAAAAATACAGAAAAGAAAAGAATTTCAAGCTTGATTTATTCATGTAATAAACCGATCTTGAAGGTGCTTGTAACGAATGAACATGAGCTCAAACTCGAGTAGCTTGGTTGGTTTATCAGCCCTAGTTTTTGAGGTTCTGATGAAGTATTACTGCTACGGACCAGGACATGCTATTTGATTTGATCGTGGAGAATATTTATCTGTACTGTTGATGACAAGGATATTTATGAGTAAAGACTTGGATAATATTGTTGGTTACCTTATCTTGATTTATATTTATAATTTGGAAGAACCTTTTTAAAGGACGCTACAGGTAATATTAGCTGTACCTGATGAAGTGAATTTGATTTCTTTTGAGGATTGGTGTGGATGCCTTTTCAACACCTAGATGCAGATTTATAGGGTTCCTTGGGTGTGGAGTCTTAAGGTTATATATTTATTTATCTATCTCCCGTTATCATCCGCATCAATTACATGGATGGACTAGCATACATCTAATCTAGTCCAGTGTACAGTAGACCACAATTAATGTGGTAACTTCTGGCACCTGTATTTTGGCAGTTTCAGGTTTGAGCTAGTTCTGTAGGAGTGTTATGGATGTTGAATTATAGTTTTCCCATTTTTTGTAGTCTTAGGACGGAATTTTCTGTCTGTGAGAGTTATATTCCTTTTAGAAAGTTATATTCCTTTTAGAAAGTTATATTCCTGTAGAACTTCAAATCGTAATACAGTTCGCTCTTTATACTGTCGACTCAGCATTATCATTCTTTTGTTTAGGCATCCTTTATTGGTGCAATCGCAATTGCTGATTTGGTGAAGACAACCTTAGGGCCTAAGGGAATGGTAACCATAATGTTTTATCACTTTTCTGGAAATCAGAAGTTACTGCTCTTTATGATTTTGGTCTCTCGGTTCTTCAACTTAACCAGCTGCCCATTCATGCAATTTCTCTGCAGGATAAAATTTTACAGTCAACAGGCAGGGGATACCGTGTTACTGTGACAAACGATGGTGCTACAATATTGAAGTCACTTCATATTGATAACCCAGCTGCTAAAGTCCTCGTTGGTATCCTCTCTTTCTTGTGTTTTTGTCCTAGTTGTTTTTGTTTACTTATGTTTTGTGTGCCTGCTACTACACGTATAGTAGGGATATGTATAATAATGTTTAACCCTCTCTAAGATCTTTAGATTTTGGATCAGTTGGCTGTAAAAAATGTAACACTATGAAGTGAGTTGGTGGTTAGCAATTCAAGATTGTGAAATGAGTTGGTGGTTATCTATTAAAAAAAATGAAACTTATATGTGCGGCATGATGTGCTTGTAACTTATATTTCTAGAGCTAATCTTCCCCCGCTATGTGTACTCTTGAAATAGTATCTTAGCCGTCTATCAATTGTAAAAATGTTGATGCCTCTAGTTGAGCTCTGAAAAAGAGTTCTTATTCTACGCACTGTCCTTGTTAATCATTGCAGACATTTCGAAAGTTCAAGATGATGAAGTTGGAGATGGGACCACTTCCGTAGTTGTTTTGGCAGGCGAGCTGTTAAGGGAGGCAGAAAAGTTGGTAGCAACAAAGATTCATCCAATGACCATAATTGCAGGTCTGTTTTAAGCTTCACTTGGCATATTTTCCCATGATTTCATCTTAGTTGGGGAGGAGAAGTCAATCCACTTCAGCTGTGACCTTCTAATGTTTGTGACGACGATGCTTTTCTAGTTCTTCCCCTCAAGTTTTACTTATGTCCAGATGTTTTTTCTGTCCAATGTCGTTGGACCTTCTGATCTATTATATCCTTTAAGCTATATGTTTGGTGACTAAATCGTCTGATAAGGTACTTTGTAACCTTTTTCCAATTCAATATGATGTGCCAGTATTTCTTCAGATGTCTTGTCATTCGACGTAATATGCAAAGAATTAGTTCATGTGGTCTGTTATGTAGTTTTAGATGCTGATAAGATGACGGTGAGGATTAGAGAAGATCAACTAATAGTTTTGAAACAGGAAATGGATATGGTGCGGGCCATGTCACCAACTCCAAAGGATGCTACAGCGTGGCCCAGGCCATTCCACCACCTTATAAGGGTCCGCATAAGAATCTTGTTATGGCGCCATATTTGGAAGAGGTACCATAAGCGTAAGCATCAGCTTGGAAGCACAGCAGCAGTTTGCCTCCTACCTCCCCAATATGAGGCCCAAGAATCTCACTAAAACCTGACTCGTACGAGGCAGGATTTAGGCTTAGTGTCAGCACCGCGAGACTTTGGGGTATTTCATAGGTGAGGGAGGAAGGTCCCCTTAGGTGTTCAAGCTGTGGTGCAACATTTGAGTGCGACCTGCAGCTGGCAGAGAGGATTCCTCACTCTTAAGATGCGTCAAAATTAGACTTCAACTACCTCTCTGTGTCATCTCTAACAAATCTTATCCAAGGCATGCACCTTGTGATGTAATGATCAAAAGATCGTTGTGCAAGGTCCATGTGGCCTTGCTCCTATACTGTGTTAGACTCCTTGAATCGGGTCAAGAATTGAAATATTGAATACACGTTCATCAATTTGTAAGGCGCCCCCCCACCTCCTCCTCTTCTCTCTCTGTCTCTCATCTTCAGGCCTGTGGTGCTATGTGCAGATTTCCACTTCCTAGGCAACCAAACCTTGATTCGTATCAAGTTCACCCATGTTCTCCTACTTTTCGGTGGGTTTCCGCATATTTGTTTTACACCTATGCTAACTGGCTCTTAGAACAAGTTTGGTTTTTGGATAACCAGTTCAGGAGAATTGGCCACCTGCTATGAAGGAATTGTTCCTTCAAAAATAGCTGTTCTTATTTCGTAGTTGATCTATATTGCAAACTTTTCTTTGTGGTCTGTGCAGTTTTGTCTTCTAACTGCTTATGGCTCGGTAGGCAGTGTGCACAATTTACTTTCTTTAATTGAAGTTTGAATGAAAGATTTTGCTACCCTTGGTATTTTACACATCCCCATATCTGCTCCCTTTTCTCCATTTTTCTACGCAAGTTAACTCCCTCAATTGCCAAACCACAAAAATCATCAACGTAACAATGAAACCGAGAAAGAATGAGGATTGATTCGAAGGAGTTATATGAGTGGTAGGACTGGCCCACAAGTTTGTATTTGGTGGTAGGAGTTGGGATGGGGTCCACAGTCAAGGACATTGTGTGTGAAGGAGGTGAGATGTTGGGTGTCACTAATGGCGGCATTTTGTGTTTCAGAATCTGGGTTATTGTGGACAAGTAGAAAGATGGGTTTCCAAGTCAGTCGGGTGTACCTCACCGTATCCTATCCATGTTTCAAAACATGATTGACAGCTATAATCACAACTTCATACATAGAATAACATATGTACATATAACATACCTGTAGATAATTACTGAATACTTATTCCAGACAAGGTCGTAGCATCAATTTAATCTGTGTGACTCATTGATTAGCAGTCAATGTAGGTATTGCCATCTATGATTTTATGCAAGTATGAGTGCTAGTATTGTTTCAAACAGCTGAGGGGTGTCCCTAGAACTGTTTTGTCAGTATAATTTGTCCTTTTTTATTTAGAGTCGAGTCGCTACTATGTGAATTTATTTTGATGTTTATCCTTACGTTGCTTGCTTTATTTCTTAGGTTTCCGGATGGCTGCTGAGTGTGCTCGCGAGGCTTTATTGCAGAGGGTGATGGATAATAAGGAGGATGCAGGTACCTTTTAGTAAATTTGCGTATCAGATACTGTCATTGGTGGCTTGTCTCTTCTAGATTTACTATGTGATTCATAGTATGAACCTCTTTGTATTTATGACAAGTTCTGGGATGGATGAGCTTGGTCTGTTGGAGGTTATTTAAGCCAGGAATGGCACAATCTTAGCATTCTCTGTTTCCTTCTTTGCAATTTTTCCTTAGGTTTCTTTTTTTGATGTTCAGTAGGTAATTATCCATGCATTTGCACCTCAATGAACCTCTTGGTATCAAGATCCTACTTTCATTTTCATTTTTTATTGAGAATGAGATATCTTACTTTACATTAATGCAGAGAAATTCAAGGCTGACTTAATGAAGATTGCGATGACTACTTTGAGCTCTAAAATCCTCTCTCAGGATAAGGAACATTTTGCAAAACTGGCTGTTGATGCTGTTATGAGGCTAAAGGTGAGTAGGTGACACATTTTTAGTCGTCTTTAGTTTGGACAGTATACAAGAACGCAAGTTCCATCGCAGGACTATTATGGAGAGGTGTCCTTGTTTGAACCATCTAATGGCAAAGTGCCTATTGCTCCCGTCCATACAAATCAAGATCAAATTCTTCTATTGGTACCTCATCCTAGATGATTTGGTTTGGTTGACGATTATGACTTAGCAGGTCCGTCATCAGTAGGCATGGGGTATATTTTAACCTTTCATGCCGGGACCATCTATGGAAAGGCAGTTTTGTTCGATGGATCCTCTTTGCAGATTCTTCATCTGCATTTTTTCATGAATAAGAAGTATGAACCATGAGAAATTAGAACCAGTGTGTGCCCTCAAGAAAAGTTGGCCTAAGGATGGATCCAACTATGAACCATGGTCACTTCCCAACCATCACCACAAGAATTCTGGTTCTGCTTCTTGGCTGGCTTTTAGAATATGTTGGCTTTAGTACTTTCAATACACAGGCCCATATGGTTATGCTTTTAATGGTTCCATGTATCTGCAGCAATGAATTTTCTGTGACTGTCCAATTTGTTTGTTCCTCTTGAAGTTTTACTCCATAGCATATTTCAAGTAAAGTTCAACTGTTTCGACCATATCTTTTTGTTTCTGTAGCATTTGTTTTCTTTTTCTTTGATTCGGAAGTTTTAGTCGTGATGTATAATATCCTTCGTGTGCATTTGGCCAGCTCTTCTAGTTGCTATTTATTCGTTTATTGATGGATTAATCATTTTTGTGAAATGGCAGGGCAGCACAAACTTGGAGTCCATTCAAATTATCAAGAAACCTGGCGGATCTTTGATCGATTCCTTTTTGGATGAAGGGTGAGACATCTGAACTTGAATGTGATTCAAATACAACAGCAGTGCGTGCTTACATTCTGCTGTCTCTGGCCTCTCGGCTCAGATGTTTCCTTTATGCTTATTTTGGCATTCTAAAAGCTCTTAGACTAGTTAGGTTTTTTTTTGGTGATTTTGTTTTGGCATGTCTCCAACGATGTCGAAGCTTTATGCCAATGATCCTTTGCATTATATTTAAAAACTTTGAATCTGGAATTGTAATGTTTCAAGAGGTTAAGATTTTGAGCCCTTCAAAACCTCCCTTGACCTCATTGTAACTGAATGTGACTTTGTGAAGTTTATTATCTTCTGATGTGGGCACCAACAATATGGTTCATAAGAGTTACCATTTGGAGCAAGCATTGGCTCATGAATTCCATATCTTGTGGGGAGCAGGCTCTCTCCCTCTCCCTCCGTCCTTTGAGCCCCAAGGTTTTTTTCTAAATGAGTACAGAAAGTGGGAAAAAAATCCAGAGTTGTTGTCTTGTTTTACTTTTCATGTTTCTTTTTACTTCCCTCCTGACAACCAAAAGAAGTTTCGGTTATCCTGAACTTTTTGCTGTGTATTTGGTGTTTTATGTTTGGCAGTTTCATTCTAGACAAGAAGATAGGTCTTGGCCAACCAAAACGAATTGAAAATGCAAAGATCTTGGTGGCCAATACCGCTATGGACACTGATAAAGTGAAAATTTATGGAGCCCGAGTTCGTGTAGATTCAATGTCAAGAGTTGCTGAGATTGAAGCTGCTGAGAAGGAGAAGATGCGGGAGAAAGTCCAAAAGATCATAGCTCATGACATTAACTGCTTCGTAAACCGCCAGCTGATATACAATTTTCCAGAGGAGCTATTTGCCGATGCGGGAATACTTGCAATTGAGCACGCTGATTTTGATGGGATTGAGCGCTTGGCTCTAGTTACTGGTGGAGATATTGCAAGTACTTTTGACAATCCTGAATCAGTTAAGCTTGGTCATTGCAAGTTGATTGAGGAAATTATGATTGGTGAGGATCGGTTAATCCACTTTTCTGGTGTAGAAATGGGGCAGGCATGCACCATTGTATTGAGAGGTGCAAGGTACATTATTTTGTAGTCTTCCGTTTTATCCTCCTTATTTGTTTCTTTACATTACAAACTTTGAGCTCTGTCACCAACCAATTTTTGTCACCACTCGACTAGTCTGATTTTTAAAATGCCAACTGTATTGAATAGCAAAAGAGGTCCTTATTTGGAGTCCTTTTCATGTCACTAGTTTTTTTATTGTTAATTTCTGGTGCCCGTCTGCTGATTGATCAAATTTGTGCTCGGTGACGCCTTCTTGTTATTTTGAGGTAATCTTGATAGTTAATAGGTGATAGACTGATGGGTGATTTGATTGTTTTTAGTTTAGTGACTTAACTATGGTTGGAGTGGCTTGTTAATGCGGTCAAATTATATTTGAGGAAGAGATGGAAGTAGTTTGCGTTGAGGGTTCAGTTTTGAGATTGAGATGTTTTCCAATCTACTTTCCCGTTTCCAATGTTCAGGTGTAATCCAGCTAAGTTACTTTTCAATTCGGCATTTGACTGTGGAGCTGATAGTGCAAGGGTTTCGATCATTTATCATGAAATTTGATTGGTTGAATTGCATCATCTTGTTGTATATGGCAGAAAAGTATATTTTCATTTCAGCACTTGTTTAATCGGGCTTTGTCTGGCTCTTAATTTCCAGCTGTTATGTTTGGGTCATGCATTTAGCCTTCCAATATCAAGCCCTTCCATTCTATCCCCTTCACCTATGACATGCTGATGTTTTTGTGGCTCTCTTTCTCGGCAGCAATCATGTGCTTGATGAAGCTGAAAGGTCACTGCATGATGCCTTGTGTGTCCTTTCTCAGACTGTCAATGACAGTAGGGTTTTGCTTGGTGGTGGGTGGCCTGAGATGGTGATGGCAAAGGCAGTCGATGAGCTGGCCCGGAAGACTCCCGGAAAAAAATCTCATGCTATTGAAGCTTTCTCCCGGGCACTCATAGCAATCCCAACCATCATTGCTGACAATGCTGGTCTGGATAGTGCTGACTTGGTTGCTCAGCTCCGAGCAGAGCACCACAAGGAAGGAAGCACTGCTGGAATCGACGTGATTACTGGCGCTGTAAGTGATGCAATTTGAATAGAAAGTTAGAGTTTACTCATGGACCCTGTTTTTTTGGCATAGCAGAAGGATAGATAAACACATAGTAATATAGGACAAGGTAACTTATTCAATACCCATCTCGTGATTCAAACTGGTATCCAAAGCGGGACTGGTTTCCTATTAAATTGCTAGTGAGGGAATTAGCACTTTGCGTTTGCCAAGGTACTATATATCACATATTTTGTGTGATTTTTATCCTAGCCAAATAGAGGAAACAAGAGAGGGAGGGACAGAGTAATGGGGCCATAAGAGAAGCATATCACGTTGCGCTATTTCTTGTGATTTATTTGTGCTATTCCCTGTTTACTTCAACTCTTTGAGTCTTTCCACAGGTGGGAGATATGCAAGAGCGTGGGATCTCTGAAGCATTCAAAGTTAAGCAGGCGGTGCTGCTCTCTGCCACCGAAGCTGCTGAGATGATTCTTAGAGTTGATGAAATCATCACCTGTGCCCCGCGTAAGAGAGAAGATAGAATGTGAGTTGAAAGACAGCTATTATGCCCATATCAGGACTTCTAGTTTGTAACAAATGCAATGGCTTCTCGGTTTCTGCTACTCTGGGAATGTGTACTGTTTCGACGATGGGCCTGGTGACGAATTTTGTACTACGGGTTACGAAGCAATTTTGGGTTGCTAAATTTAGTTGTATGGGGTTTGTTTTCTTCTTTCTTTGGAAGTATATGTTTGGGATTTTTTTAGATGGATCCAACTATGGAAGTTATCTTTAACCTTTGATTGACACAACTTTTTTTCTCGGGAGAAATACTTCTTACACCTACTTTGTGGTCGGGTTTGGCCATGTGGTGCTTGGTTTGAATTTAGATTTGGGCTGTCCAGAACATTTTTGGATGGTCGAGATGCACTGTCGGGCACCGAGCGGTCATATCTGACCGGCACCCAAGTTTTTCTTCTAAATTTCACGTTGCATTCTCACATAACCTGAAAAAACAGAGAATGTACTTGTTTGAAAGTGTGCCTGTGTGCACAGTTAAGCGGTAAGGATAGCAACGCTTGATCTCGGTGCAGTCTCTTATTTGAACTCTCTCAGTAACAGAAACTCTATTAGTCGGTCACACAAACGGGCCCTGGAGGAGTTTTCGCATCTCTGTAAAAGAACACCAAAACAAACGTTCGAAAACAGAAAAGGTGGGAATAAGCTCCCTGCATTTACATGGAGAACTAAACAAAATTGTTTGAGCAAATTTGCATCTCTTAAAATTAATTGGTGTTGGAAGGCTTTCGTGTATACCTTTTATAGCATTACACATGGCACCGATCGGTCTATTTTAAAATGGTTGCTAAACGGGAGATCGTGCAACCAACAAAAGCTAAGTTTTGATTAGCAATGAACATATTGGATGATGCTGATTGTTGCTTAGAACTAGTTATTTAGACACGACCTTATGTGTACACACAAACAACAATAAGAACAGTATCTTCACTATCTTGTAATCCCCAATCGATACGTATGTGCTTGAAAGAGCCGATCTAAAATTTAAGGACAACCTTATAATGTGGTCAAGAAATAAGTTTTTGTTCGAAATCCTATTGGCAATACCCTATAGATAAGGTATGGGCTTGAAAGGACCGATCTAGAATTTAAGCACAACCTTAGGATGTGGTCAATAAATAATTTTTTGTTCGAAATCCGAATGGCAATATGTTTTTACTTTATCAGCGATTGGTGCTTTTTTTGTTTCAAATTTATTGAAGTCATTTACTTAAATTAGATTGGTTAATTTCATTGGTTGCTTGAATTGTTATATACGTCTCACAATAATTTATTTACTTAAATGGACCCTGTTTGAAGCTTACTAAAAAAAAAAAAAAAATTGAATTTTGGGAGGAGTCAGGTTCATTGGTTCTGGTAAGACCGTGAGATGAATAGGATGGAATGATAGTTTATAAAAAATTGGGTTCAAATTATGCTGCGTAGTGCCTAAAGGCAAGGGCAATTACTAGTACACTATAGGCGTCCTCTCCCAAATTCCAAGGGATTGGCCTGGTGGTCGAGGCTTGAAATTTAGTGATTTGCTCTCTTATAGTTAAGGTTTCAGGTTTGATACATTTCGGGTGTTATCAATTCATGTGGAGTTAGTTCACGAAGCTCTACTCCTGCTTTAATTAGACTCTGCTAGTAGACGGTGGAATTGATCCCCAACTATTACGTGCACGTAAAATGACTCAGACGCCTGAGTTTTAAACAAAAAAAACAAAAGGTTTCCTCTCCCATAGTAGAAAAAGAAAATGTTACCTCCAAGTAGGAATGAAGTTTGTTTTTATTTTTGACCCCAGTAATGATGCACTAATGAATGCCTACTTTTATGCAAAAACTCATTTTAGCATTTGGCTCTAAAAATAAAAAAGTCAAACTTTTAGCACCTCAGATTCTCATTTGCTAAAAGCAATGAATTTGCTTTTAGCAACTTAGCTTAGCTTTTAGCGCTTTTATGCAACAATCCATTTTAACATTTGGTTCTAAAAACGGGAAACTATGAGGTTGTTTGGGAGCCTACTTTTCAGCTTTTCATTTTTAACTTTTTGGCTTTTTGATTTTTTAGATTATGGCCAGAATGACTTTTGAATCTGGGATAAATGTTTGAGAGAAATGTGCAGAATGCATTTTGGGAGAGAGAGATGAGAGAAATCCATAAGTAGAAGTTGAAAAGGAAGTGTGAACCTCTTTTTGCTTTCTTCTCTCTATCCTAAAAAATGGAGAAACAGTTATTGAGAAAACTCTTTCTCCCCTTGGCTGCCAAACATCCATAAACCAAAAAAGATAACCCAAAAAATCAAAAAAGAGGCTACCAAACGGATCACTGTCGTTAATTGAACCTCTTCTCTTCAATGTATTATCCAACATGGTGACTTGCGTGCTTGCTGAGTTTGTTGACCAATAATCATAAGAAAAGCATCAAGAAAGAAGCATGTTGGACGATCTCAAATTTCATGATATATTTGTTTTTGGATGAATGAGAAACTCATTAAGGAAAGCAATCTTACTAAAATACCTTCCAAACAAGAAAAACTCAGCTAAGTGGAGTAAAAAAATCCCTGAGGGAATTTGGCAACATCTGCAAAGCATTTTATTAAATGGAGTTTGCTCTAGAGATAAAAAATGGGAGCTCCTACTACGTACTTCAAAACATATCTTATCTAAAACAGTGGAAAAATGTTGCTGAATGCCTGAAAAGCTCTATAGTTCTTTTCTTGAAATATGTAGTATATCATGGCAGCCAAAACAATCATCATGAAAATCATTCGGTTGTTAACAGACATGTACTATCCCATAGCAAGGACCATCTTACTAGTACGATCCGTCTCTTTCACGGGTTGTCCAATAACACAATCCTTCTTACGAGAATAATCCATCTAAATTACCCAAACACAAAAGGAAAATCATTGTGCAACTCGTATTTAAAATCCGGAATACAAACACATAAGAGATTGAAAGAAGTAAAATTATTCCAACACCATGAAAACACACAAAAGCACTGAAAACTTAAACGAAACATATTAGATAGGACGAGGTGAAGTTATAGTAGCACTTTGATTAATGGTCATCGCCTCTCTTAGTCTCCTCTCTGGCATCATGGAACTTGCCATTGCGCCTGCAGAGTTCCATTTTAAGGTTGTCAATAATATCAAAAAGAAATTAAATAAAGAACAAAACGTAGAAACAAAATCAAGAAATTAGTCTCTTTTGGTCTTCTATTTTACATAAAATATTTTATATATTCTTCAAACCCTCTCCGCATCAACATTGTTCCAAATACTTACAGTTTCACTTTGATAGTTTAGGAAGAGGAATCCATAGTTGAGGGAATATTGTCAGAAATTACATAAAGTACAAGGGGGTGTAAGCAATTTTCTGGTATTTGTTTCTCTCTCTCACTCTGCGTGTGTTCCTCTCTACTCCGTATTTTTCTAACCCTAATTTCTCTACCTGCGCAGCCATGCGAAATCAGACAAGGATTTCACATTATAGGGGAAGTTCATCCATCATTAATGGCTGGAAAATCGTTGGAAGATCTTTTGGATGCCGCAGTCACCAAAGGTAGATTTTTTTTTTTGAGTTTTCTCTCTTTTGGCGTCTTGCTTGCCAGTTCATATCTACCTTTTTGAGGAGGATTTTTTTGCGTTACATATAAGATATAGATTTGTGCTTGCATACATTGTGCGTTAAAAGGGAAAACTTGTAGAGAGATATCTTGTTTGAAAGAAATATAATTGTTTCTTTGTAATCCCAGAGTTTGAGAACGATAACCATTAATTTTTGGGCTATGAATTGGGCATTGTCTTTATCGAAAGAATTCCTTATTTTAGGGCTGAAAATACCCTTTCCTAATTCCTACTTGTAAAACAAAAAGCATAGTCAGCTATGCAATAGTCCACAGACGGCAGACAGAAATGCACAGATTCGCACGCAAATGTGTCAGAATCAATCCCAATAGGGTTGTAGTAGTGGTTAATTGACTTGTCTCGGTGGGCTTACCATCCTTGAGGTCACAAGGTCAATTCCCGTAGGCAGCGATTTGTCCTTGGGGCTACCTCACCTCACGCCAACACGTGGAAAGGGATGTGGGAGGGGCTGGAGAGATTAGTCCAGTTCATTGGGACTCTCTTCATTAACAAAGAAAGAAAAAGAAAAGTGTTTGGAATAGTCCGGTGCATGTGGGTCCCAGATAAAGATGTGGGGCCTACACACATTGGATGACTCATAGCCTCTAATTATATGCACTTCTGTCTGTGTCTGTTTCATTTTGAAACATGTTTGGCATGCCTCTGTGTTTTAGAACTTGTTTTGGAAACACTTGCACTTATACCTTTCTCTTTGTTTTTGTTTCAACAAATTTTGAAAGTTTTTTAGAAACAGATTCTCTTTTGTCAATATGAAAATAGTTGTCAAGCATGATTTAGTTCCCTTTTTTTAAATTTGCTGTAAACAAAAGCAAACCAAATAAATTATTTTAAAGTCAAGTAGTGAAGATACCCCAATGCTATCTCAACAGCCTTTAAGTTCCGTTTCACCAGATGAAGGTCTTTCTCAAACGACTGAAAGAAGATTACCCGGAGTTAATAAAAACACACCAAACAATGTATAGATCAATGCAGTATAAATTCAACTGACGCGTACTGAAAGAAGATTACGTGGAGTTAGTAAAACACACCAAACAAAATGTAGATCAATGTGGTATAATTTCAACTGATGCCATACCTCAATCCTGAATTTGCAAAGGCCAGATGAAGTGAAATTTGTTGAAGCAGAGGTACATGCAAGATGAAAGAAGTTGTACTAATCAGTACTTGTCAAATTTAAAATGTACATTGAAAGTGATACATATACACATGCAAAACATTTCTTTTTATTACGGAGTGAGAGTACCGCCGATCAGTAGTGGCGGACTCTTTCTTTGGGGTGGGCACCCCCGTTTTGCTAATGTCACCGTATATGTATAGTTTATCTGGTACTAATATGACAAGTTTTTGTTATACCATACAAGGCCTAAACTCAATTAATTTTTAATATGGAAGTGCACTTATTTTGGACTTTGATTGTGGATATCTAACCAATTAGTTGAGGATTTTATGTTAATTCTAACCAATAAATTTTGGACTTTCTATTCTATTAAATTTGTACATTGAAATAAAAATTGTCTTGATGTTCAGCACAAACTCAGTCATAGATGATTTTCGTGACTTGAAAGAACGTCCGTTTTTGTTTTAATAGGTGGTGGGGTTGTATATAAGAAATTTTTACTTTGTCATGTGTTTTATACTCCATATAGTATTGCGAAGTTTGAAGCAAATTATTTAGATTCTTCCTTTGGATTTTGAGTCTTGCATTTTAATTTTTACAAATGCTTGGATTTTAAAATTCTAACACCCCCTATTAGGAAATCTTGGTTCTGCCACTGCCGATCGGTCTCGAAATATTCCAAATAGAGAGCATCTCTTCTGACCGGTGACACCCCTTTCCAGTTTCTCTGACTCTCTCTCTAATAGGGACCAACTCCCAGTTGGAGGGAACAGTAGCAATGTGAAATGTTTAAGAGAATGAATATGTTTAGTTGGTGTCAGTATGAATATTTAAGATCCCTCCAACCTCTTTTTGATTAGAAGATATTGACTCTCTCCAAATGGAGAATTGGGTTGACGATGACTTGTGATTGCCCTCCAAATGTAGAGGATCAAAACAATACCTTCAGTTTGGAGATAGAAATTACAGGCCAATGGACGTAGTTTGAGTCTCCATTTTGAAGTTATAGATAGTTAGAGATGTCGTAAAGTATGCATAACCTACAATATGTTGCTCAATCAATCGTCCATTTCCAATGAGACAGGTTTGGCGAGAAGTGGAGAGTTGATTGAGTTTCGAAGAGAAAACAAATGTGGTAAAAAGAGCTTGTAGTAGTATTCTACTCTAAACTAATTTTTCAAAATGAAAATTGTTAATTTTTTACTCACAAATAGAGAATTGGGTTATATAGTAGTTTAATAGATGCAACAAGCTATTTTGGAATATTGTTGTTTTTACGCGTATTAAGTGGAATGAAGTATCAATAGTCCACTACAAAAGTTACTTGACAATAAAATTATTCATTTATGGTATTGTTTTAGAAATTCAACTTAAAATAGTTAAAAAAATAATCATGGATAAAGAGAGAACCATGCAATTCTTGCCCTCTCTTGCCAATGTGGGTTTCTTGCAAACTCGTACAAAAGCTCCTGCAAGAAAAAATTAAATTCTCCTCTGAAAAATATTTTCTAAAGGAATTTCGTGCCTATAAACCATAAAATAGTGTGGGAGGAAGATCATAAAGCGAGCTGATGAAGAAAAGTCGTGGAGTTTAATATGATATATCTATTACGCGATTATTGTTGGACAGTTCTTTGCTTCTAAAATTTAAAAGCAACTATATATATTGTACATACTTATGTATGTACATATACATATGCATGCATACTTACATACATACATACATACATTCATATATATATATATATATATATATATATATATACTTATGTGCGTGTGTGTATGAGAGAGAGAGAGAGAGAGAGAGAGAGAGAGTGTGTCTATCTAAACTATCACATTCTTCGGTGATTCTGCACGTTGAACCTGAAATAGCAATTAAAAGTTGAGAAAACTAAACAAACTTTTCCTAGTTGTTAATCTTCCATTAGCAACCCAACTCAGTTCTGATGTTGAATAATCAAGTTATAACCTACGAAGAAATTGTACGTATCTATGCATTTGTTTTTGTTTTTTCCCCTTCTCATGTACAGATAAAATGATGACACAATGTATTCTGAACTTATAGGTCTAAGTGAACAAACAACACTTGACAGAGCTCAATGGAGGAAAATGATTCATGTAGCGACCCCAATTGATTGGGATATCAGGCTCGGTTTGGTTTGGTTTATCGGTCATGATCATCCAGGGTGATCCATAAACTACCAAAATCACATTCACAGGCCCTATTATAGGTCATAATTAATGGCCACCTAGCTATCTCATTAACATTTCATTTTCTTTTCTACTTTGCCTTTTGAGTGAGTGAGTGAGTTACCTCCCTTTTGAGAGTCTCTAAGTTATAACCTACGAAGAAATTGTACGTATCTATGCATTTGGTTTTGTTTTTGTTTTTGTTTTTTTCCCTTCTCATGTACAGATAAAATGATGACACAATGTATTCTGAACTTATAGGTCTAAGTGAACAAACAACACTTGACAGAGCTCAATGGAGGAAAATGATTCATGTAGACGACCCCAATTGATTAGGACATAAGGCTCGGTTTGGCTTGGTTTATCGGTCATGATCATCCAAGGTGATCCATAAACTACCAAAATCACACTCACAGGCCTATTATAGGTCATAACTAATGGCCACCTAGCTATCTCATTAACATTTCATTTTCTTTTCTACTTTGCCTTTTGAGTGAGTTACCTCCCTCTTGAGAGTCTCAGTGTCTAAACTGTCACATTCCTCGGTGATTCTGCACGTTGAACCAGAAATAGGAATTAGAAGTTGAGAAAACTAAAGAAACTTTTCCTAGTTGTTAATCTTCCATTACCAATCCAACTCAGTTCTACTATTAAATCATCAAGTTATATAACCTACGAAGAAATTGTACATATCTATGCATTTGGTTTTTGTTTTGTTTTTTCCCTTCTCAGGTACAGATAGAATGATGACACAATGTTTTTTGATCTTATCGGTCATGATCATCCAAGGTGATCCATAAACTACCAAAATCACATTCACAGGCCTAGTAAAGGTCATAACTAATGGCCACCTAGCTATCTCATTAACATTTCATTTTCTTTTCTACTTTGCCTTTTGGTTAGCTTTTGTTTTTTGTAGTTAATGTGGTGCCTAATTACTCTCTCTTCATAATTAAGGCTGTGTTTTTTACAGGAAAATTCTGAAACTTTAAAATAGTAGGGCCAGGGAAATTGGTAATTTGACAAAGAAGATGCTGTGCATAAGGACCATTATACTCTGCATAAAAGATTCATATTTGGAAAACTTCATTTCATGACACATTGAGTAAAAAGTTAAAAGATAATGTCATGAATTTCATACGAGAAAATATCAGGACACTATCTAAATAAAAGATGCCTCGAAGAAGTTAATTAGTTTGTTGCTTAAATGCATACAAAGCTATTTAGATTCGTATAATTGGCGTCACTAGTGGAGCTAATTTATTTAGAAGTATTTAGAGTTTTCCTAGCAAAATGTCAATCAGTTCTTATTATATTTTCACCCTCTAATTCTCTCCTTTGTTGATTTGTTTTTATCTTGCATCTGGCTGTTTCTTTCACAAGTCTTATAGTTCGAATTGGATTTCTTTCTTTCTCATAATTATCAACTGAAAATGCCTTTTAAAATCTACGTATAAACTTCCATACTTATGTTACACCTGGGCTGGTTTCCTCATTTTTATATACAAAAGCTATTAACACTATTAAAGAAGGAAAACTATTTATATGAAACCAAGGATTGGTACAGAATTATTTATTTACAGACTGAAGATTTCTATACCTTCTAGCACTAATGGCTGCAGCACTTTCACCGGCCCCCGATCTAGTTGACACTCTCTTGGTTTTCTCCCCATCCATAATAAATTTTCTGATCAGAAATAGAGATGGAAGTAATAAGGGAATGGATCAGTACTCTAGTACCAGAGTGAAGCAACTTGGGATGTGCTTATAACCCATTGTTGTTAGCTGTAATTGTTGTGTGGCAGCTTGAGCCTCTTACAGGTGGTAAGGGGTGAATCAAGTGATGTTATGTGGTGGCATTTTCTTAAAAGGTAACATATGCTGTGGAAGGGCATAAAACAAGTGAGGAAAACTTGGCATTTTCTTAAAAGTTAACATATGCATACCAAGGATGTGAAGTGTTCTCTTTAGTCCTTGATTCGAGGGGTAAGCTCAATTAGTGAAATGTTAGTTTTTTTTCAAAAAAAAAAAAAAAAAACTTGGATTGGGATAATAATTTGTTGCAAGCCACAAAGTTTGGGAGTGAAACTTGGCGCTTAAGCTCGACCCAAATAAGTATGATTGATTTGTTATGTATGATCTTTTGCATATGTAAGGGGTACGTGGAGGATGAATTCCTTTAAAAGCCCCTTGATGACTCTTCTTAGGGAGTAGGATCTGTTGCCTAGGAGCTCAGAGAAAGGTAGTGAAGTAAGATTTTGTTTTGCAAGCAAAGAGGAGTGGAGTGGCGGTCGTGCAAGCAAGCGAAGTATGATCAGAAAGTCAAAACGATTATACAACTTGGCCCGTCAACTACTTAGGCACATGATAGAAGATGATGGAGCAGCATACTGGAAAAAAACGGAAGTCCTAATTCGAATAAAAAATACAAAAATCTTGTATCATGAGCAATACATACATACGTATATATATGGAGCTAATGACCAACATACGCGTTGTAATGAAAGAACAAGGATTACTATATTGGTCATGAGTAGTGTTTTTGATTTGGTCTTATATAAATTTTTGCAGGTCTACTAAATTTCATACAATCTTCTATATTTGTGAATAAATAAATGTTTAATAAATTGTAAGGCGACAGAGGGTTATTTTGTCGCATCTTGTATTGTATGTTATATCGTTCACGACACTAAGTAACTTTCGTGCATGGCTCTAGCTATAGCTTGTAAGGCGACAAAGGGTTATTTTGTCGCATCTTGTATTGTATGTTGTATCGTTCACGACACTAAACAACTTTCGCGCATGGCTCTAGCTATAGCTTGTATACTTTTTAAGATGATTGTTGCTAACAAGATCACACAATAAATTACCCAAAATAGTTGGACACTAGTATTTACTTTTCGGGAATATAACTTGTACACCTTTAGATCCTATATTCCCCCCCCCCCCCGTTATGTGGACTATTAAGGTATAAAACCTCAATGTTATGCAATTAGGTGTGCTTGCGGTGACTCTGAGGGTAACACTTAGTTTCAAGTTCTACATGCATGACTCTTTTTTTTTATTGAATAACCGGAAACTTTGCTGAAAGATGGTAAAAATAAAATGAAAAGAAAGAAGGGAAGTAATAAGGGTTTTAGGAGATCAAAGACACCACATCAAAGTAAAAGTACAAACCTCAGTTCTTGATAAAGAAAAGTAAACTGAAAAATAAAAAGTAACATACCCGCCGCTACTTAACAAGCCGAAATTTCATTTGACAGTTTAGAATACCATATTGATGCACTTGTCTTTTGTATATTTGAAAAGCTTATTTGGTTCACGCTTCTTGAAGCTCCTTTTTTTTTTTTTTTTTAACGATTTCTAACATTTTTTGGAATAGAACCCTTTTTAATTAGCAAAGAAAATGGAAAAGGTGTCTTTAATAACTTAAAAATCCATTTTGCCAGAAATGAACGAAATATGAAACAATGATGGTTTCCATTTTAAAAGATAGTTTTCCAAAAAATGTTTTACAAAAATGAGTTTCAAAATGTAACAGAAAAAAGAAAAAGACGAAAATTACACCAACTCCTCTTTGAAAAGTGTTTCAGGCTGTATCTAACACCACCACTAATGTTTTGTTTGGTTTGAAAGAAAAAATTCAGAGGCGACAAAAGAAAAATCGATGAATTAAATGCATGAACCAACTGTTAAGTCTTCTTCCTAAAAGGACAAACTGTAATTAAAGCATTCTTATCTCTAATGAAACTGTTTGATAAATGTTGGGGATTATGATTTTTTTCTCTTTCATCATTTCTCTTTATTTGTGTTCTTTATGGTTGGATTTGTCTTTTTTTCGTTGTAGGTTCGTTAGTTCGGAATATTAGTGGTCTAATAGGCGATCATTTAGAAACAGTATTCTTGATTCTGAGTTTGTTTTAAATGATTTGATGTTGCATTTTTTTAAACTTTGTATGACTGTTAGTTCTTTTCCAATCTGGATTACTAGGCAAGATGAAATTGCTCCAATTTGTTATCATTGAGGATTGACAGTAAAGTATAATAGTGACGAACTATTCATACTGGTTAAATATTGTTCTAGCTGTTTGAATTATGCATTTCAAGCTCCTTTCTCGTGGATTCCTTTCTTTAATTTGTTACCATTAAAATTCGAAATTTGATGTTTGAAGGTAGCTAATTTTTTTATTTGTTGTGGTTCAGGTTTATGTTGATTGTGAATGTGTCTGTACTACCCAAAAAAACATTATTTGTTACTGAAAAAGCTTTATTTTTAATAGATACCAAGCTAGTAGACACAGCTAAGTTCCGCCCTTTCCTATTAGCTATTAAGGATTCGTTGCTTCCCCTAGCTAGTCTGATATATTTAGATCGAAGGTTCAACTGTCACTGCCAACGAAAAACCCTTGGGGTCACTGGAGGTTTGTTCAGTCGTTAATTTCAGAGTCCCGGGATTGGTCGAGGCGCTGGTAAGGTGGCCCGGACACCCTGTTATCCGTATCAAGTGATACATGAATTGCTCAGTAGTGGCGAAGCAGTGCTTCGCCAAATGGCTTAATGGTAGAGCATAGCCTGTCCAAGGCTGAGTTTGAGGGTTCAAGTCCCTCCTTTCGCTCCTGCCGTTGTCATTTTGTGGTGCATAAGCCCCAAAACAAAACCTGGAAATGAATTAGTACAGTTAATATACAACATAATCCTAGAAGCAAAAATTAAAAACCAAGAAATCAATTATTCGTTGTATATCATCCTGCTTATACAATGACGAATGTTGAAGATATGCTTTTATATTTGAGTTCACATCAGCGATCTTAAAAACTGGGTTTTTTTAAAGAATTTTCTTAGATGATGTGAGCAATCGGAAACTGATTAACTCAGAAGAAGTTTTCTAGATCATCCAAGTTCATATTATCTACCATCACCAAGTCATCCCATTCCCACAATCCACTCTCTTGTATTTCTTTGGTCCACATATTATTGTCTTCCACGTTATCCTGCTGAAACAACCGTATCAAAGTGAAACAAATTAGTAACCCCAAAGTTGTTCCAAAAAGACTGTTTTTGGATCATTTGATTTCTATCTATGCGTCGTAATTATCACTACTGACCTCAAGAGGAAGGCTACCAAATAGCGATGCTTCAAGGACTTTTGGTCTGTTGTTGCCCTTATTGTTGTTGTTATCGTTGTTGCTGTTGCTTTGGATATTCTCCGAGTTTGGTTGATTTGTTTGTTTCACATTCTTGTGTTGTGTAAGAGTTGGCTTTGGGTTTAAAAACATTGGTTCATTTATCATGGTGTCATTTTCAGGTTGACACTGATCCAACCCAACTTGGCTTTGAAGCGACTGCAAGCTTTCAAAATCCAATCCTTTTGGAGTGGAGGCAGATGTGGTGAAGAAAGGTCCATTAACAGCAGAAGGTATAGTCCTGAAACGCAACGTATCAAATGTAATTGTAAAGATCCCCTATTTTACCTAGGTCATGAGAACAAAGAAAAAGGAAAACTGCGTATAAAACTCAAGCATGCGAGAAAACATGCCTTTCAGGATTTGTATGATGAATGACACGATTATCGCTTGGGAAGCAAGTCACATGTTTGGTGTTTGAATTAGATTGAGGCATTGGTATGGCAGGATCCTGCTTGTTAATGTGGTTCTGCAGCAACAAAAGAACAAGAGAAATGTCAATGTAGGTATTTGAATATCTAGGGAGTAATCCAATGCGAATGACTGGTTTATAATAATGGCCCACTAATTTTGAGATAGTACCTCACTAGTCAAAATGAGGTTTGACAAATGGTGTTGAAAGTTTTCAAAAACCTGGTGACATGGAACATATCAGGCAGTTTGCACCGGTTTTTGAAGAGACCAATTTTGATTATATAATTTTTTTAAAATATTGAAGTATACACGTGAACACCCGAACAATAGGAACTGGCGTGTCTTGCAATCGGCAAGGCTAGCAAGCAGAGGTGAACCACATTTATGAAGCGAAAAAGGGAAGAAGCTCAGAATATGCACTAGATCCGACTGTTCCCCCTCATATGTAATGTAAGTTATAAATTAAATGTGAATGTGTAACCCACACACAAATTCAAAATCGTAAAAAAAAAAACAAAATATAACGAGTAGGCTTAAGGATATTCAAGAAAGAAGATAATCACGTGATGGCAATATTTATGAGTTTGGTGATACTTTTTAACTGGTAAAAGGCACAATCTGTAGTGTTAAAAAAAAAAACAATCTGTCCAATATCTCTTTCTTGTAGCCAAGAAGCTCAAAGAATTAAGGAGTTGAAGTTACATGATTGAATTAGGATATGCTGGGCCAGTTTGTTGGGGTTTTTGCCTCGGCTTTATTCAAGTCTTCCGTCACTGGACAGTGGGATGGGTCTTCCAGCTTAGTCAGTCCATTAAGCCAGAGAGCGAGGTATCAAAAAAATTAGGATATGCAAATTTATAAGAAACTTGTCTTTAATAGTGGACAAACTAGGTTGATGTGTATATTATGATGAATTTATATGTGAAAGATATTGATACTTATTGATATTTGCAATTTTTTTCGTGTTGTAGGATATATTGAGGATATCAGTTACAAAATGTTTAGCCAGTAAGTTGGTCGGAGGAAACTGTTACCTGAACTGCTGGTGATTGAATGCTTGCTGGTGTTCTGTTTGATTGCCCAACAAGGCCTTGAATTATGCTCTCCCTAACCTTAGAACTGTTAGTAAGAAAAGAATTGAAAGAGTTTATCAAGCCGTAGTGATTGGAAATACAGTGAAAAGAGTTGAAAGAATCCTCAAGGAGGAGTTGCTTTCTGTTGTTGACATTGTTGTTAATCTATCTTCTTTAAAACTGTTATCTGCTATGAAAAAGTTCATATCATTTCTCCAATAAAAGAAAATAATTCTGTATAACATGTAAACCTGTATGGACCGATCCAGGGATCCAGTTGCATCATAAGGTTTTCTGGAACCAAACTCGGACCCACCTCTTCAAATTCATTTGCAGTGCTGCGTTGGTTCTCCAAACCCACCTGGTGACGAAGATTGATGTGAATTAGGTCTATAATGGTAAATTTTGCTGTTAGAAATTATGTATTCAGTTGCAGCAAATAACAATGGGGAATTGCTCTTTGTATGTACTTGGGTACCTGAACATTAGGATGGCTTTGTGAGGAAGGATGCTTTCCAATCAGTGCATTCTGGTTTGAAAGAAGTAGATAAAGGATTTGATGATCAATTACAAGGGGGTTAAAAAGTTTGTATAGACTCCGTTCTAATGTAATTCTTGTAATGATTTCTGTTGTTCTCGATAATTCCTACCCGAGTCAGTCTACAGACATCTCGACTTGTACTGGGACTGGGGTAAGAGTTGAATTCTAGTAATATCTGTAAATTATCATTTTTATTGATTTAGATAGTGCATAGGTTTGCATCGGGTCTTACTTTTCTTGCTACCACTCTTTCCAGTGACTGTTTGAGGTTTCTCTCGCACCACAAGAGTTGATGTTGAGAGGGATGTTGTTCTGCAAGGGGCTCAAAATTCCTACAAATACCCAACAAAAATAAAAAATTTGAAATTCCAAAGTAATAAAAAGATTGTAAAATTTTCAAAACCCATATTATGGGAAGCTTTACCTGAGACCAGTTTCCAGAATCTGTGATTGGAGTGTGCTTTTTCTGATTTGTAGCTCAAGATTCTATAGTTCAAGACGAGTGAAATGCATTATTGAAGTATTTTTTTTATTGTAATTAAAGGAATTTGTTAATGATTTTCTGAATGTTTACTTGCTTCAATTCTATATTCAGTGATCCCAGAACCCAGTTGGAAGCAGACAGCAGCAAGCCAGCAATTTTGCAAAACACAATATTTTTTTTTTAAATCAGCACCAATGCAACATCAGATATTGGGATTTAAATCAGACAAAGACACGAAAAATCACGACAAAATTCATCTCGATATCCAGAAAAAAAAAGAGTATACGATAAACAAAAAATTTGCTTGTGCATTTTCACATCCTGTCAAATTTTTGAAGGAAAAACGAAAATAGTTTAGTAAAGACGAAAAAATCCCAAAAAGCTTGAAATTTGAGAGAGAGAGAGAGAGAGAGAGAGAGAGAGAGAGAGAGAGAGAGAGAGAGAGAGAGAGAGAGAGAGAGAGAGAGAGAGAGAGTGAGATGTGTATCA
>JAXBDA010002066.1:0-46643 GCA_036023075.1 Gaultheria prostrata | reverse complement strand
CTCTCTCTCCTCTCTTAATCCGAGCCGTCCATGCATTAAATGGACGGCTCGGATGTGGTGCAAGGGCACCATGTGGCCTATACCCAATTTGCACCCAAAATTTTCTACCCTTTCGATATTCTAATAAGTGTAGGTGTTTGGTGCAGCTGAAAAATATACGTTGCTCATGACTTTTAATTTTATAGGTTGGACTAGTACGACAGTTTACCTAATTTCGTATGGAGTGCTTTGGCCTTATTCGTTTTGGATTTTGAGACTAATTTTCTCAATTATTCTTCAATCATTACTCATATTTCTCTCCAATTATTATCTTATTTTTAATTATTATTCTCATTTATCTTTCTATCTATTTTCAATCATTACTCCCTATTTTTAATCATTACTCTCATTTACCCCTCCAATCATTATCCAAAATCGGAAACCCAAACCAACCAAGATCTTTTTTTCTTCTTTGATTGAACTTAACCTCATGGCTTTTGATTTTATCGGTTGGACTACTGCGACAGTTTACCTAATTTTGTACAGAGTACTTTGGCCTTATTCGTTTTGGATGTTAAGACTAATTTTCTCAATTATTCTTCAATCATTACTCATAGTTCTCTCCAATTATTATCTTATTTTTAATTATTATTCTCATTTATCTTTCTATCTATTTTCAATCATTACTCCCTATTTTTAATCATTACTCTCATTTACCCCTCCAATCATTATCCAAAATCCGAAACCCAAACCAAACAAGATCTTTTTTTCTTCTTTGATTGAACTTAACCTCATGGCTTTTGATTTTATAGGTTGGACTACTGCGACAGTTTACCTAATTTGTACGGAGTATCCCCTCTGTCCCATTTTGATAATCCAATTGGTCTCCAATGCAATCTTTAGATTGTTAATATCTTTCAATCTGTAATGAATTTTATGTGTAATATAGATCTCATGTGATAAATCTCAATTAGTTCTACTATACAATTTTTTTTAAATCTTTAAAAATATTGTAGAATGAAAGATCAATATTAACAATTTAAAGATTGCATTGGAGATCGAACATGACTATTAAAATGAGAGGGAGGAAGTACTTCTTTTCTTCTTTGATTGAACTCAACCTTTTTTTTTTCTTCTTTGCCCCCATTTCATTAACTCAAAAAAGCCAAAAAGCCTGTTTATTCTTAAAATTGATACGGTCACTCTCTCACAATACATCACATAAAGAGTCGTGAAAAATTAAAAAACCAAAAAACTTTCTTAGTGGACACCCCTAAATGGTCTATTTTGGAAGACTAGTCCTCCCGCTGCGTTGTCTTTCATGGGTACAGTAGAAATGAATGACATTAATAGAGTGGAGATTGTCTTCTTTACGGACTGGCTAAAAGAGGGGGTTACGGAAGCCACCTTTGGGGATCCCATCGGCACCTCATCGCAATGATCCGAACCGGTCATCTTGTACGGTTTGCATAGTAATGTGTATATGCAAAAAATCAGTTTGACCCGGTATCGATAGATATGTCAAAAATTAAATTTTGGTGCGAAAAAACAATGGCCTGGATCATTTCTGCATATACACACTACTCTGCAAACTCTACAAGATTATCGGTTCGGATCATTGGTATGAGGTGTCGGTAAGGCCCCAAAGGAGTTTCCGTAAATCCCCACTTTTAGCCGGCTCCGTGAAAAAGAAAAACTCAATAGGGTGGCTAGCAATGAATGACAAACTGTTTTTTGATAAGTACTATGTACCCATGATTAAGTGCACTGCATTTATATTTATATGGTTAACCCATGTCCATGTTAGCAAATATTGCTTTCATGAGAAATGTGGACTATGTGACCTAATTTTATGTTTCAATTTTTGATAACTCAGGGCGTCTGAGACTGCTTGTGCGCACCTCGTCTACTAAACAACCACTGGCGGAGGGTGCAATTAAAGCTTGGAAAAAGCCCTATACGGACTAGCTCCATAAGAATTGATATCACTTAGGAGGTTTTGAAAGGGCAACTTATTTTGGGACATCCCAAAATAAAATAATAGACACTTAAAATGGGACATATAGAGTATATTATTAAGATAGTAGAATTACAAGAGTTTTGTATTTTTACCAGGCGAGGAACACCCGAGCTACAATTATACCGAAATACTGGCTAAACAGCTCGATGAACATATGCAACAACGAAATCATTTTTGCTCCACAGGCGCTTGTTAGTCGATTTTTTTTCCGATTACCACATAATGAAGTTGATTCTTTGACAATATAACAACCCGGATGTTTGGAGGAATTTTTTTCTTTTTTATTTGATTCAATTGTTGTCTTTTAAATATTTTGAAAACCTATTCAAATACTATTTTAGACCCTAGTGTTGTATACTTGTATTTATACATACATTATTATTTTTATCCTACTACAAAATCTCCGACACTCACATGCTATCTAGTCAAGATTAGCTTTTTTAGAGCACCTATGGCGGTCTCTAGTGCCTAAGCTCAAGGCCGGCTCTGAAAGTATTGTCATATTATCTTTTTTAAATTTTTAAGTAGGCACAATATCTATTCACTTTAGATGTTTCTCCGGTTTAGCTCGTACGTGCTTTCGTTTAGCTTGGGTCGCAGAACAAGTACTTCGTAATACTATAGAGTGATTATTTAGTGTTCTTGGAGCACCCTTCGTGTCACTTTTAAGAGCTGAAATTTGTGGAACCCATACACCTAGAGAAAGTAAATATACGTTATTAATAACATATATAGAGTTTCTTGTAAGCCAGTAAATTCAAGTCTGACTTCCAGCTTATTTAACTTGTTTATGAAACATGCTCAAGGGCATAACCAAGAGCCTAATTTTTCCAGGGCCAACCAAGGTTTTGGATATAATTGTACCAGTCATGATATCGTTTTTACCACCCCGTGGCTTGGCCTAGCGGGAAGCACTTGGCTTTGCCCCTACGTGGGCAGGCTTCGAGTCTTATTATGATTGGCGCCAGCTGAATCCGGTGGCCGGGCCGTAGTGGCTTTTCGGTCACCCGAAGGTTTATGCTCTACAGTGGGATTCAACTAGTGGCCCCTGTGGATATATATCCAAAATTGGTGTGGCGTGATAAGAAAAATTGGGAAGAAAAAATCTTCATAAGAAAAGCTACATGATCGATTAGGAGCAGCTTTGAAGAGGGTGTGATCAGGCAGTAACTATACCAATTAATACAGGCTCAATGATTTTAAATAAGGGTACAGCAGCAAGTCACTGGCAAAAAATGGCACAGCATTAAGAAATGACTTGTAAAAAGGTTAAAGAAATGCTACAATGGATTCTAACTTCAAAGTCAGACCAAAATCGTGGAGTAACAAAGAGGAATCAACAGAACGAACTTACACACTCTACTCTTACAAGAATCAACTCAAGCAAAACCCGACCCCCGTACTGAAAAACCCTATTTATTTCCCGTGCATTTTCAACCGCATAATAACACAATAATATCCTACAAGTAAAACAACTTCGTCTAATCCTGCGGTTGAAAATGAACAGAACTAAAGGTATTGAGGGTTTTTGTCCAGTAACTTTAGTTGTGAAGAGGGTTTGGCCCTGTGTGAACTAATCTCTTATCTTCTTCATATAGCTTCCCACTGTCTGAATCTTGAAACGCATCCCTCCAACCCACCACAACCTGAGTTGAACTTGAAGCTGAATGAAACGAATCGGAAAACCGGGCTTTTCTCGGGCCGGGCTGTCTGAACCGGCCCATTCCGCCGTGCTCCGCGGAAGATAGACTCAACTGAGACAAAAGTAAGAAAAAGAAAACAGCAAATGTAGCTTTAATATTATGCTTGCTTCTTCTTACTGCTGTCATTGCACCAAAGTTTTATGAAGAGAACCACATAAGTGAGGGTAACCTTGATTCCTGGAACCTTCTTATATATATCTTATTTCACCTCTGAATCTTCGAATTCTGGACCTTTTTACTTGGTAGGAGTACAAGTATTAGAAAGTAGAAACCAACACTGAAGTTTTACTGTTTTTGGCCTTTTGCATCTTGTTTGTTTCTCACTGTGGATGCGTTTATATATGCATGGAAAAGGGTTGGGGAGCGGGACTGTTGAGTAGTAATTGCCGTTGTCTACGGACTGTTTAGTATAATAATATAAGGAGAGGGAAGGCCATTTTGAATTTACATATTAATTACAGTGTGATATTTTTCTTAGGGTTGAGTCAGCTTATGCGCACTATGATAATTTCCGAGTTTCAAGTAATAGTTCCGATGATCAAATAGTAGGGGTGCAATTAAAATCAAGAGCTAGCATAGTCCCATATAAATTGATCCCCACAAGAGTTGAGAATACCTACGAGATTTGCATATGGAAAAAGAGTTTAATGGAAACAAATTCCTAAGTTCACAAGCCTTAACGACCAACCACTCCGTGGGTTGGGTATAACATGACATTACTTGACATTGTCACCAATTAATATGAAATCTTACCTTTGTTTAGCTAAGTTAAATTGTAATTTGAATGGTCAATATAGTAGTGCGTAAAATGAAATAGTCAATGTTACACTGGATATTTGTTCTTGTTAATTATTGCTAATTAACGACCGAGTACAATCCATCAAATTAAGCAAGGAGCTTATTGTTTAGCTCGTCGTTGTGTTCTTACTATCAACAATTATTTTTTGGAGTCACTAGAGATTGTTCAATCTTTAATTTCAAGATTTCTAAATTAAAAGAGGTATGCATTCTTTCCTCTCTTTTTTTCCCCAGCTGGTATGAGGGAATATATACTTATTGCCGTGGTACTCTCTTTTGGTTCTTCTGTATGATCGAAGGACAAAAGTAGTTTATTGGAATAGTAATTTTTACTCACGAGCACTATCAGGCTTCAAAGTTCAAAGTTCCGAACCGCAATCCGATTTTTCTCGAGTCCTCTTTGTCTTTTAGAAGTACTTTTACCTTTTATCGGCCTCTCTCTGTCAGGACTGATTATGAACAAGAGTTTGACTCGTTCATACAGGGCCACCTGTTCGAATTTTTCTCCCCTTCTCGATCCCCGATAAAACTATGGGTATATCATTTGGTGTACATCAAATGTATACTATGTTGTGAGATTTGGAATTCCACTTAAATTATCGGAGTTATTCAAATTGTTTAAAACATGATTTTAGGTGGCCAGTAAAAATTCAGCTCATTAAAATATCAGCAAGAGCTTAATCAATTTTCATCTCTAAAATCGTTATGGCAAAAAATTGAATAAATTGACTAAGCTCTTAGTGATATCCCAACTAGTTGTTTCTTTTCTAAAAGACCCTTGAAACAATATTTCGAACAAATTGAATGGATTCGATCATTAGCGCGGATCTAAAAATGAATCACACACAATGTGAGTAGGGGTGGGAATTTATGACACCACACGATGACACGATCCGAACACGACACGAAGTTAGCGGGTTAGTGTTGAGTATTTCTGACACGAAACACGTATATGACACGACCCGAGAACACGATTAGTAAATAGGTAAGGTTCGGGTTCAATCCGCGCAACCCGAGAATGACACGAATTAATCTGTTCGTCTATTTGTGTCGACACGGTAACCCGAGAATGACACGAATTAACCCGCATAACCCGAGAATTAACCTGAATTAACCCACAAAAACCCGAGAATGACACGAAAAAATTGTGTCAATTCGTGTTGTATTCAGGTCAAATTTGTCTAAATAGGTCTTTTACAAGTTAATCGTGTCAACCCGAACACAACACGAATATTAGCAGGTTGGGTTAGGGTTCAGTTTTTCGACACGATTAGTAAAGCAAGTCATTTCGACACGAACCCGATTTGACATGAACTCGATTCGACACGACACGAACACGACTCGACGCCCACCCCTAAATGTGAGGTATATTTGGTGTACCCATAGTTGAGCTCCTCCTCTCCCCCTCATCTCTTGTATCTGCCAAAATCAATTACGGCTCGTTTGTCAGACGGATAAGGTTTTGTGGGATGAGGAAGAAGGGTGGATAAGAGGTGGATATGTTATTAGAGCACCTCCAGCCTTGCATCAAACCTTTACCCAAACTTGAAATCTGAGTAAAATCCCTTCAAAATCACCTCCAGTCCTTTACCCAAACTCATATCGAATTGAGTTTTACTCAATTTTTTACCCAAATCAAAGGGGAACCAAATCTCTAATCAAATCTGCAACATCTACTTTTTGGTGGTAGGCGGTGGCGGTGCTGGTGGTGGTCGACCTTCGTGGTGGGTTTTACGGCGGCGTTGATGGTGGTTGACGACCAGAGTACAGATCTGGGCTTTTCACGGCAGTTGGGCTTCTAACGGTGGTTTATCGGTGATGGTCAACCCCGGCGCTGGTGGTGGTTGTAACTGGCTATTGGTGGTAGTCGTACTGGTGTTAGTCGTTGGGGTATGTGGAGAGAGAGAGAGAGAGACGAATAAGGCTTTTTGATATATTTTTTTAACCAAGTTTTGTGTAAAAAATGGGTTCATCATTAGAGGAGTTCATACCAAATCAAGCTTTTACCTAAATTTTCACTCAAATTTAAGTAAAAAATTTGGGTAAGGCTGGACATGCTCTTAGGGGGATTAGTTAAGGATGGAGATAAGTGTAGACACCCCAATTTTGATGCCCGTGCATCCCCGATGACGAAGATGCTCAAAATACCTTAGAACAAGTCCAGAAAAATGGAAACTCAACTGCCCAAGCCGTACAGCTCCTTATACAAGCCATATGGCTCCCTTTTTCATCTTTTAAGTCGTACGGCTCCCCCTACAAGCCATACGGTGGGAATCCTTATTCTCTGCGAAAAATCCCAAAAAATCTGGCGTCCAGGAATCTGATGATGGCCGTATTTTTTTTGCATGATTCATTTGCGTTCATGATTAGAGTTCATACCAAATCAAGCTTTTACCTAAATTTTCTCTCAAATTTAAGTAAAAAAATTGGGTAAGGCTGGACATGCTCTTAGGGGGATTAGTTAAGGATTGAGATAAGTGTAGACACCCCAATTTTGATGCCTGTGCATCCCCGATGACGAAGAATGCTCAAAATACCTTGGAACAAGTCCAGAATAATGGAAACTCAACTGCCCAAGCCGTACGGCTCCTTATACAAGCCGTACGGCTCCCTTTTTCATCTCTTAAGCCGTACGGCTCCCCTTACAAGCCATACGGTGGGAATCCTTATCCTCTGCGAAAAATCCCAGAAAATCGGGAATTCTTGATTCTGAACAAATCGAGATCTACAACTGTAAATGTAAAACCCTAAGACAGATCGAGACGGAAAAGTTTCTTTGAATATCATCCACACTAAATTACACGACTTGACTGGAAGTTATACTTACCAGTTACACCGACTTAAAGACTAACAGAAAGATAACTAGACTTAACAGAAAAGGAAAGAAACTATTACACTCTTAACAGTACGTTAACAGAAAATTACCAGATTAATAAGCACCTAAGAGCATCATTAGTGGTATATATACTAAAAAATAAAAATACTCAAAGATGAGTATTTTGATACACAAAAAGAGGCTCACAATGGCATTTGGAGAAATACTCAAAGTCAACAACATTTTTTACAAATACTCAATTTTTGGCATTTGGATACTCAAAACTACCAATCTTTTCCCAATAATCAACTTGGATACTCAAAACTACGAACTTTTTCCCTTCTTTTGATTATGGACAAAAATGAACCATATTTTTTTTTTAACAGCAACCAACTTTATTAATCTCTGAAGATTACAAAGATTAAAAGGGAATGAATGGGAGAAACCACATGACTAGATGAAACAAAGTTCACTAGACAGCCCCACAAGAAACCCCGAAAAAAAAAAACTGAGTTAGCAATATGCCAACATAGGAGGAAACAAGTAGCAAAAAAGCTTCTAGACAATCCCAGAACATCAACCAAAAAGAGAGAATCCAGATTACAAAGTTTTCAAAATGCTCTTGAAGTTGAATAGAAAATCATCAATTGTGAGCTCCTTTCTCCCAAGTTTTGGATTAGCCCACAAAGCAATTCTGACTTTAACAAGTTCCGTAGTTTTCTCCCAGTCCGTGGAGGCATGCTAAAAAACACAAGCATTTCTCTGGTTCCAAACTATCCACTTGACAGCCACCGGAATTACATCCCAAATCAATCTTTTAATCTTCTTTAACTTCCAGTCTTTCCACCACAAAAGCAATCCAAGAACAGTGCTAGAAGTGACCCATTGCACCCCCCACCATGCAAGTATATTGGACCATAATAGCCATACGGGTTTGCAATGCAACAAAAAGTGATCCACAGATTCGATATGGGATGAGCAGAACTTACAGTTGGCTTCTTCTATGTTGTGAATAATCCCAAGTCTGAGAAGGTAATCTCCTGATTTGATTTTCCCATGGTGAACTAGCCAAGAAAAACATTGAACTCTATATGGGGCCACGTTTTTCCAAATAAAATCAAAAGCTGAGTTTGAAGAAATTGGAGATGGGATGGACATTTCATATAAAGATTTGACTGAGAAAGATTTAGAGATAGAGCCCATCCAAATGAGTTTATCCTCTAAGCCATCAATGATAAGAATTTCTGATCCATCCAGAATGGAGCAAAAGTCATCCATCATGTCTTTTTCCCAGTCAAATAATCTTCTTCTAAGATGAAAATTCCAGCCATGAAACTCAAATCTTCTTGCCAAAATCTCATGCAATGATTCGTCTTGACGGATAACCAAATTGAAAATTGGAGGAAAAGCTTCAGTTAGCGTTTGATTTCCCAACCAAGGATCAAGCCAGAAAAGAATTTGTTTACCATCCCCAACCTTGAGCTTAGCATTATTTATAAATAAACAATGCATTTCAAGGTTTCGATCTTTTGAATGAATGATATCTCTCCAGATGGTTGAGGTCTTTCTTGGAAGGTCTGAATTGGGCATCCAGCTGCTGCAATTGATCTTGTATTTGGATTTGATCACTTTTCTCCAAAGTGCTTTTTTCTCCATGTCATACCTCCACCACCATTTGAAATCATTCATATCCTTTATATTTCTGATTCCAAGACCCTCATTACTTCTAGATTGAGTGACTTTTGACCAGGAAACCAAGAGCAGCTTTCTTTTGAGATCCGAGCCTCCCCATAAAATTTTTGCTTAAATCAATTCAATTGATTTCACCACCCCATCTAGAAATCTTGAACAGAGACATGTAGAATATAGGCAGGCTACAAAGGACTGACTTAATAATCACAATTCTACCTCCAATTGACAAATACCTCCTTTTCCATGGAGCAAGTTTAATTTTGGGCTTGCCCCAAGAGGCATACCCAAATACTTTACAAGAAGTTTTTGCTTTTGACAGCCCAGCAAATCAGCAAAAACTTGAAGATTGTGATCAGCTACACCCACCCCACGTAGGATAGATTTTTGAAAATTTATCTTGAGACCAGAGATTTCCTCGAAGTCTTCCAAAAGTTTCTTAATAACTTGCACCTCTGCATGACTTGCTTTGCAGAAGACAAGTGTGTCGTCAGCAAATTGTAAATGAGTTATTGTAAGATCCTCACCCATTGTTAGACCACTAAGTAGGCCTTGGTGGATAGCCTTTTTGAACATCCAATTCAGTTCTTCTACTGCAATTATGAATAAAAAAGGAGAGAGACGGTCCCCTTGTCTGACTCCCTTATGCATCCGGAATCTCGTGCTAGAAGAGCCATTTACTAAGACTGAAACCCAGGCAGATGATAGGCACTCTTTCATCCATTTAATTCATTTACTCGGAAAGTTCATTAAACTCAACATTTTCCAAAGAAATCTCCGGTTAAGCTTGTCAAAAGCTTTTTCAAAATCTAGTAGAAGGGTAGATACTCAAACTTAGAAATCCATTAAATGAATAATAAAAATGTGATGTGGCAATATTTGAGTATCCATATTTTAATATACCACTAATGATGCTCTAATAAGCTAGCTAATGTGCTTGGTTAACAGGTTTGCCCAACCCGCCTTCTTAGTGTTTTTTAAGCGCGAGTGTTGAGAAAAAAGAGGGTGAGTATAGAATTTCTCCCATTTTTCTTAAAAAATGCTTTCTTCATCCCTAATTGTTTTAAAGTTCCATTTGTGCCCTCTCTTTTAAAGCAAGAAATGTATTAATTGAAACATTGTTATATGACGTTAAAAAGGTGATTGTTGATGTAGAATAAACCTTTTGAAGATCATTTAGCACCAAGACTCCATTTATCTTCACAATACACAAAACCAAGACCTTAAATATGTTTAGGGAAAAGGCTACAATACACACCCCTATAAAAGTTACGATTTTTTTATAAAAGTTACGAAACACATCAAAATGTTACGAGTCATAGAAAATGTTACAAATCATATTGTTGACAAGTTACGAAACACTATAAAATGTTACGATTGCTAATGAGGTGACACAATCTGGACCATACAATAAGTGCATATGATACACACTTTTAATGGGTGTGTATTATAGCTATTTCCGTTTAGAGGTTTAGACGAAGATTCGGGAGGCCTATAGTGAACTTGTTCACTACACCTCTGTAGTAAGCAATCACTCGAGCGACTTCAATCCAGGAACACACGCTAGAGTACATGTTTTAAACGTCGCTTGAGCGAACCTGGTGATTTTGAATTCTCAAATGTTGAATCAAAATTGCCTTGGCTATCGACTACCCCACTCGAACGTAAAACCAACACTTTGAGATTCATTTTCATATTTAATACAGACGCTCTAGAAATAAAGAAAGTATAACTCGATAAGGGATGATACAACAAAATGTGGGTTTTAGTTATGAACGTGCCAACCAAAAAGGAGCTCGGTTTAAGGAGTTTATAGCATAAAAGTAACGTATTAAAAGCTGAATTAATAAACTGTTTTTGGAATTAAGGAAAGGAGGGGAAAAAAGAGGGAGAAATAACACGTTTTGGGCCTCCCCTCCAACGTCTTATTCTCTCTTTGAGATGGAAAGAAAAAAATCAAGGGAGGTCGAGTAGAAACTGATTGCGTACCATATCCTTTGTTTTTGTTTTTTACTCTTGCTCATAATTTATCTTTCATGCGAGCTTACCTTTTTATTCTCTGTTCTCTTCATTAAAAAAATCTTGAGATACCAATTGCATCCCGTGACTTGAGAAACTACTCTGTGGTCGTTCCAAAATTCAAAATTTTATACTTCTTTTTTAAATGGTAAGAGAATAGATTTCCTATATGTCATGGCAATTATAACAAACGGGACACTACCAATGGCGGAGGTGTATAGGGATTGGGTGGGGCTGCCCCCTTCCTCCCTAAATTTGTTTTTTGTTTATTTTGCCTTTCAAACTTTGAAAAACTTTGAATTGTGATTTTTTTCATGAGCATTGCATATTTTGACATATGAAATTAGAAATTGCGAAATGTGTTTTTGAATTTTTGAATACTGCTTTTATGGTTTCCACTAGAGGTTGAAACATTTTTTGATTTAACTTGGGCCCCTCCCGAATCTAAATCAAGCTCCACCACTACAACAATGTCAATATTGGAACATGTAGAAACGATAATCCTAAATCATATAAATATTAAAAGAATTTATTTACTTCTAATATATAATTTTTCCATTCACTTGACTTTTTTAAAGTCCTAATCATACAAGAATGGGGACTCGTACTTTGCTTAATGAAGGATAATTTCCCCCCTGTTTTTGATGAACATGAAAAATAAATACACTTGGATTTGATTTGTCAAGAAATGTCAAAAGATTGGGCAAGCTTATGCCGAAGTGACACCTCGAATATGCGCGCACCCTCTCCTAAGATTCGTGGCCGAAATTCGCATCTCCCCCAATTTATACTCTTCCACGCTTTTACAACCATCACCCTTTATTTACACTCACCTATATATATATATATATAATCACCATATACATACGTGTGTTGGTATATACTATTGTATTGCCATATTCGCCACGTCGTCACATCCCCTTTCTCCAGGTTCTCGCACTGTCTCTCTGGAATTTTCGTTTTCGTTTCTTTTTTGGAACCTGTTTTTGATGATTTGATTTTGCTGATATCTGTTTTTCGACTAATGCAAGGCTCTGATTATGCTCAATACCCATATTAGATTAGTTTGTTGTTTTTTGTTTGGTGATTGGAATTTCTGAAGAATTTTAATCTGAAATGGGCAAGGATAGTAATCGATTTGGTTTTGAATTTGCCTAATCTTGTCGCAATGGGCTTAGATTTAATTGGGGTTTGGTTGAAATTAGCAAATGTAAGACCAGGAACGTTTATACTTTTCTGAACTGGTTCTGGGTATGTCAGAATTGGGGTGATATTTGCGGATTCATTGAATTTCAAGTGGGTACATTTGATTTTACCACAGAAAAGCACACGGGAAACACAACTTTTTTTTACAAACGGAAGACTTAAAAGATTTTCAAAAGAAGCTTTCCGGACCAATAATCACAAGTAACGGATGCTTTCAAGACCAACAATCAAAAGCCCCAATCACAGCTTGATTTATGGATGCTAAGTGTCATCTTGCTGAATAGCAATTTAAATACACTACTTCCAGTCTATACTTCCCATCAAACTCAAACATGTAGATTTTTCTAATAAACATCTGCGTATGTTAAAATTCGGTGAGGTAAACTAATGGGTTATTTTTTCGAAACTTCAAAATAATTGTGTTTTCATGAGCTTGAGACTGCATTTCTGTAAGTTCTGGACTTCAAGGTGTAATCTTGCTTGATCATTGATACTCGTGATTCTTTGTAGTTTTGTTTCTAACTGTATACATAGGATGATATGCTACAATCGTTTCCTTAGCATCCACTAATCTGATTGAAACAAGGGGTAGACAGGAGGGAGTGCTAGGGAGTTCCGGGCCCCTGCACAACTCGAAATATTCTCTATAAATGTACTAGTGTTTCAGGTTATTTAGAAAATTTCTACAAGATTGGCCCTTGTAAGTTCCTTGAATGGAAAAAAAAATCTTAAAATTAGTATATGTGTGTGGAAAAAAAACTCCTTATAATTCTAAGGTGTCTATTATTTTTTGGTTGCGTATGTAGAATAAAATGATGGCTGATTTTGTAGTTTGTTCACACAGACTTTACACCTACTAAGTACAGATATGTAAATATGAAGTATATATTTTTTCAGAACATATCTTGCTAGTTCTAGTACTTGGGGGTTTACGTATTATGAAGTCAGCATTTGCTGAGAAAATGATAAATTTCTAACATTTGAAGTACTGGGTATGTTACAGTGATACAACAGCAGTTTCGCTTGGTGTCTCTTATTGAGACCTGTAAGCTTTTGCTGGCAATCAGTCGATTCGACTGATTGCCACTTAGCTTATGTGTCCCCAGAGTACATTAACCCGAACCAAAGCCCTCGAGGGTGTGCATGGAGTGCATTTGACTCCTCAGTCACCGTTTGTGTTGGAAGAGCTAAACCAACATGGGGACATCCATCAGCCGACATGTCAAAATTCTGCCTTTGGAACTATTCAACGTCTAAGAGTGCAGTAAGTGGCATATGAGGCCTGTTACTTTGATCATAAGTTTGTGAAATGTCAAAATTTCCAGATCTTGTTTGGTAGTTATGTATTGACCATTGAGCCCTATGTGACTCACTCTAACAACTCATTACATTCTCATCAGGAGAGTATGGGAGCAAAGACCTGCCTGCTTGAGGCCCATCCAATGTTGTGTGAACGGTATTACTATACTCTTCTTATCGCATATGCTATATTCGTCTGGCACATGCTTCCTATTATTTTGTATTGTGTCAAATCATTAGTTAACTACTTCTTTTTTTAATCCTTTTCACTTCAGGTGATAGGAACCTTGGAGAGACAATTGCTAATGTGATCACTTCACTTCCTTTTATTGCTCTTGGAATCCATACCCCAAGGCAAGACAGTGCATTAGTTGGCAACAGCTGCTAAAATTATGTCATTTTTTTTTTTTTGATAACTGAGTGTCCGGGCCAGCTTGGGCGCACCTCGACTATCCCAGGGTCTATGTACGCCCCGCCACACACATAGACCTCCTCTTCCTTAGGAAGAATCCTTACCAACTCATCTACCCCTTGGGGTTAAAATTATGTCATATTTTAGTGTCTGATTGTTTAATTTTCTGGTCAAGCAGGAAGAACCTGAACTGTAAGCTCTATGCTAATTCATTAATTGGAGTCGGAATTGTGTCAAGTTTGTACCATGCTTCAAGAGGAAAACTGAGGAGATATCTGAGATGGGCTGACTACACTATGATTGCAACAGCAACAGTGGTAAGATACTATTCAGACATATTAGGAGCCGAACTAAGTAGGATATATTCTTTATCTTTCATAAGTATAGTTCTTAGAATTATTCAACGCTAATCCTTATTTCAGTAAGTACATGAGTTGCTATTGAGGGGTTGGGAGAGTCTGTGTCCAGTATTGTGTCTTGCTTGTTGGTTTTCAAAAGGGTGCTAGACTATATCTCTATATCTGCGTAGGAATGGACAACGTATTAACAATTTTTTATTTTTTTGATATGGACGTATTAACACAATATGAGCTTATTTGCATGCTGAATTCTGTTTGTATGATGTAGAAATGAAGAGTATAAGGACTACTTATGTCTGCATGCAGCACTTATGGTTATAAATTATCTGCCCCTACATCAGTTCTTTATCCTTTGATTGCATCTCTTGTTTTTAATTATTGCCTCTTTAGAACGATCTGGCCTTTCAATAGGCATATACTCTCTCCTATGTTTGAGCCTGTATATCCTATGGAATATGACAAGTTTCTTGACTCCGAGATATTTCATTAAAGACGAGAAGGAAGTTTCGAAATGTGACTATATTTAAGAAGGTCCACGTCTTAGAGCATCTAGCTTCATGTTTCCCACTTGAATATTTCTTCAAGTATACGTCCCACTTGCTTACAAGAAAAAAAAAGGTAGGGAAGAGTCAACTTTATTCCCCTCTTTCTGTGGTTGTCTTGGAGCGGGTGAAGTGCCATTTACATAGCCCTAAGTCCCATGTGGTCTTAAACGATGGTGAATGTTCACTCTATTAATAACATGTGTAAATGACCTAAATACCCAATGACCTTAGTACACCTTGATCTTAATACGCCTCTTCTTGTCTGTGTTCCTAGCTGATTGTTGCAGGGGTAGCCTCCATTTAATTAACATGACCACATTGGGAGTTTTTTTAACAATACTATATAGGTAGTTTTATATTGCTTTTATGGTGCTATCTTGCTGGAAATTGGGTATGTTGCCTAAGTGCTGTATCCGAAATATCAAGCTTTTGTTCCTTAAGTGTGATTGCCTGCTAAAAAGGTTTTTTGCAAGCTACAGGCTTGCATGTGCAGTTTTTTCAAATTTCCAGAGAGGTTCATTGAAAAGACGATATTTGAAAAATGTGCATGTGTTCCTTCTGCACTCATTTTACCCTATTGATATGTTGGGGCTTCACACACTTACAGTAACACCCACATTTCCAAAAATTAGTTATCCCCACGTCATGTGATAGAGTGGGTTCAGGCATTCAGAAGAATTAGCCTCTTTTGAAATTTGTGGATGTCAAGCATGGATTCTGGTATTTGAAGTTCTATAGATACTTGCCTTGTTTTCCTCCTATTTCAAACCCATAACTGATTCCTATTTTATCATAAGCTGTATATGCGTACTCACAAACCCTAATATCATAAGGACAATGACTTTCTTATTACTATGCGTATTGTAAGTCATTATGTGCAGGAACAAACAGACAGTGCCAAAGTATCTTGACGTCTCAGAAGTATTTGACTGTTTCATCAATATAATGGAAAAGTTCTATTGATTACTTCATAGCTATAGCTTCCAAGACACTGAATGATATGTGCTGTCTGGTTCCACTTGGGTCCAAGCTTTCCATCAGCTGTCTTACCCCCTTGATTCATAACTGCAATTGTTGTTCCAGTTTCTGTCAACGGCGCTGAGGAATGAGAATCCAAAGTTGCTGATGGCAGCGTCCGCTTTGGTTCTGCCAGTCCAGCCTCTTATGGTTTCTGCTCTCCATACCGGGATGATGGAGGTAGAGAAATCTGCACTTTTTTCGTTCAAATGATGCATTGAAATTCAATTGACCTTTTTCTTTTGCCTGTGGTAGGTGCTTTACTGCTGCTTCTTATAAGAGAGATAAGTTTGCTTCTTAAATGGTTTCTTTGTTGACATTTTACTGCAGTCTCTCCAAAGTTGCAAATTCTTCCTAAATGTTCCTCGTTGGAAAGGATAAGTCTTTAATTCCGTTCTAAAGAAAACCAGTACCACAAATTTAGGCCAGTCACTCCTGCCAATGCATTGGTGGGACGACTTAAGCGTGTCGAAATATATCATAACCCTGAGTTCTATGAATCAGTTGAATTGCAATGCTAAATGTGCGAATATGAACATTGACCAACATTATCCATGTGGGTTATGAAATATTTCTCATGGCTGGTTAGCAACTTCATTTTCATGTAGCCACTGATACTAGGCATTGTTATTTGAGATCTCTTGATTTACCCAGCTAAACTGATCTTGTACTCTTGGTGGCAGATGTTGCCATGTAAGACTGAATTTGGTAGACCTATATTGCTCAATAGTTGTCATCAATCTATTGCTTAGTTTTTCAAGTTCTGGACTCCTGTACTCTCTAGTTCAGAATTGAGAGACGGAATTCAATTCTGGAAGATTTTAGAAAATATCATCTTTGACATGGTGAACTACTGGAAGAACTTATTTCTGTACTTGATGGTATGACTCGTGCTACGCACAGGTGTCATGACTGTGGCTTGGAATATGAATTGAGTTTTTGCTAGTAGTTGGGTGTAAGTCCTATCACGGGAATACCAAGTACACACGGTCGTTCAACTTTTTTTCAAAATTCATTCAGTATTCAGGACTAAATTCTGAATTAAAGATTTGAAGATTAGATTGGTTGTTTACAATTATCTAAGTAGATGGTTTTTTACAAGACCACCCAAGTATTATTATTTTAAAATTATTGGCTCGGATTATTTGTGCGGGACCCCAAGTGAGCCCCACACAATCACCATACAAAAGAATACGAAGAGAGAGGAGCAAAAGAAAGTATGTCAAGAGTCATAGACGACATTACCCATAAAACTAAATCTATAGCCCTTCCAATTAAGGGCCAAAATTGGCCAACCATCAATTCAGCCATCCCTCTCTTTTATTGTACATATTGATTAGCAGCGGAATCATTTAGTTATGACAGATGAATCTGAGATTTTTTATGATTTGAGCGAGACAAAACAATGTTTTCTTCTTATTTGCGCAAAATATTATGCCTTCTGTACATTTTGCTTTTCCTAGTTGGTTTACTTGCATTAGTTGTTTGAGTTCCTAAGAAAAGGAATTGGCTACTTGTAGAGTATATGACAATGGTGAGATTAATTTAGTATCCTCTTTCTTTTCCTATGGAAATTCCTGAATTGACATAGCCTTATGGGGTCATATGTGTGTTTGGGTACTTGATACTTCACTATAATCATTGTAGACATGATATTGAAATTGAACTTTTGTACTGGGTCCAGATATTATTTGTACTCCTAACTAATACCTAATTCCAAAGGGTTTAGCATTTTGCGTACTGATAAAATTAGCTTTTGGAAAGTTATGTTGTTGTACTGTGTCCTATGTTTTATATTTTCCCTTATCGCCATGTCCTTATCTTTATTGTATCGTATGTGTGTGCTCTATGGGTATCTATGCTTCTGAGATCATTTTCAAGACATCTAAGCCAGATTATAAACAGTCTGGTCCAGATGTTGAACTATAACAATTGACAGCACATCATTTGATCGGTTGTGCTGCCTCCATTTCTCCAAACTTGCATATATTTGAAGTTGACATTGTCTGTCATCTCCACTGAAAATTCCCATTATTCTTCTTGTTCTTAGTTTTGAAATTATGAAAATCAGTTGGGGTGTTTTTCATCTTCATGCGGTTGGCTTATGCCTAAAATCGCCTCTGATTCCTCATTTCATGCCAGGTAGCGTTTGCTAAAAGAGCATTGGAAGATCCAGAGTTGAGGACAGCGCATAACATGCACAAGATGTCATCAGTTTTAGGAGGCGCTCTTTTCATTGCCGATGATGTCTTCCCAGATACTCCGTTTCTTCATGCTGCTTGGCATCTTGCTGCTGTTGTTGGTGTTGGTACTTGTAACAAGCTTCTTTAGTGCGTATATATGTATACTCCAGGACACCATACTCGAAGAGGCTTCATCTGTTACAAACCGTTTACCGATTCCCCAAATCTTTTTCAACTTCAAATGAGGTACTAAACTTTCCTAGGTTGTTTAAAGAGCATGAAACTGTGTAATATAGTTGGAGAATGGAGTTTGTGCTGTAAACCAGTGGCAACTTTCGTTGCTTTGTACTATATTTGGGCAATATCATCAATAAAAATCTATCTTGTACTCTGGCCAAACGTAGGAGGTTGGTTGAAAACCTGGAAATTGTAAAATTCGAATCACGCGACGCGAACCACCAATTTGCACGAAGGATAAGGCTACATTTATTCAACCTTTGCATACCCAGTAGTGTGAAAACCTTGTGCATTGTTTTGGGACCTCCGAAAATTTCCGAACTTTAATGCGCCCTCCTACATTAGCACTCTTATAGGGAGTGTTTGGGAGCCTATCTTTTTGGCTTTTTGCATTTTTGACTTTTTGAATGATGGTCAGAATGTATTATTGAATTTGTAAAATGTTTGAGAGATATGTGCAGAATGCATTTAATAATAGGAATAGTGCTTGGAAGATGTGTGCAAAATATATTCTGTAAGTCTTTTTATTTACCAAAATGTGAAAAGTGAAAAATGAGAAGTTAAAAAACTCATCTCCCCCTACTTCTACTTTTTCTTAAACTCAAAAACCAAAAATTTATTTTTCCATAACTCTTTTTTGGTACTTCTACTCAAACACCTAAAATGCAAAAATGTAAACAATGAAAAATACTCCCTCCGTCCCTTTTTAAGTGTGTTACCTGGGAATTCCAACTATTTTTCTCTCACATCAACTTTTACAACTTTTACATCTACTTTCCATTACTTACTCTTATCAATATAATAATATCTACTAACTTTTTTAAAAAGAAATCTACTTTTAAGGGGCAAAATAGGAAATGTACACACTAACTTTTCAAAACACACACTTATTAAGGGACAACCCAAAATAGAAATATACACAGTATAAAATGGACGGAGAGAGTAGCAAAAACAGCCATCCAAACACTCCTTTTTCATCTTCGATTTAGGCCTCAGAAAAAATAAGGACCGGCTACACGTGAGCTCGATGTTATTCTCTAAAATGCATTCACGTTTGCTTCTGCGACATAAATAAAATGGACCGACAAGGGGAAAATGCAATTAATAATGTCCCCCATATAATGTCAATTATTCCAAGCATACGTATGTAGATTTCACATGGAACACATGCAGAGCGCCAGCAATTTTGAGTGTACCTTAGGAGACAAAATAAATAATACGCCCCGGGTATTTATTGATAGAAGTTAAATTTGGACAACATTTATGTATTTAATTACTGCAAAAATTGGCTGGGGGGACCCACTTAAGAAATGGTATGTTCAAAGGGAGCATCCTCGATGGACAAAATGGTCAGGGTCTAGTGTCATGCACGTGAGTGAGCGAAAATTATTTGACAATAATGAACAAACAAGATTTTAATAGTACAAGAATTATCAATGAGTATGGTTTAATGGGTAAGTACTTGAATTTTTCTGCCAATTTTGGATTCAAATTAAATGGATAAAAGTACTTGAAGTTCTTTACCCAAAACTTGGGTTAAAGTTTTCATGACTCCAAGGTGAATTAAACACTCTTTCGTGCACTTGGCACTTTTCGAGCACTTAGCACAGGTGAAATCTCAGTTTGGTTTAGGTTTTGACAAAGATTTTTTAGGTCATGAGTGAAGAGAGATATAGATGGAGAAATGAAAGTAATAATTAGAGAGAGAATTTATTAGGATCATATCGAGAGAGAGGGTAGTTTTGGAAAACCAAAGCTAACGAAGTTTAGTTTCAGTCTTGGCATAGGTGCAGTGGAGTTTCCTACAAATGACTGTGTCGTGGTCCTATGGATTTTCCTACACATGGATGGGTGAAAGTGTGATACAGAGATCATCAATTGATGAATGAGACTTGGGTGTTTTACTTAAATAATTGAGCTGGATTATTTTTTAATTTGTTCTTATTAAAAAAATATGCATCTGTTAGTTTAGCATTAAATTTTTGTGCATTACTGTTTCGTCACAATGAGAGAAATCTAAAAAGTGAATTTTTTTTAACCAAATTAAAATATTCTGTTTTGGATGATTTTATTCTTTAGTAAACTTTTTTAAGATTATTATCATTTTTTTTATTTTTTAGATTCCTCTCCTCAAGACGAACTAATAATCCACAAAAAAAAGTCGATTCGAAACTAACAAATGCAAAAAAAAAAATTGAATACTAGCAAAAAATAATCTAGCTCAATTATTTAGCCAAAACACCTCTACGCATGGGAGAAGGGAATAATTTTTCCTCCGTATGATGGTTAAGACAAAAGTGAACATGCTATGAAGCTGCTCCCTCTGTCCCTTTTTAAGTGATTCATACGGAAATACATGCAATTTCACAACCCTAAAAAACATATTTCTCTATATGGGTCAGTTGATTCTTTAAAAAGATTAGATTAAAGAAAATCTATAAACCTAGGCAAGCTTGGGTTTTTCACTCTCCCATGCCCAGATGAAGCATGCCCAGTAGGGGCTTGTCATGCCCGGTTGGGCTACACCTGAAGGGGACATGCCACGCCCGGAGGTCCTTCCAGTTTCAGCACATTTCAACACTTATTTTCGCTAAATAAAGTTAAGTAAGATTTTCGCTAACTTATTTAATGAAAATAGGAAAGTACCCACTTTCGAAAACAATGACATTGCTAGAAAATTGAAATTCTAATCAATCAAAATCTCTCCCCCCCAAAAAAAAAAAACTTTTAGTACAAAGGCGAGAAAATCACGTTTTTCTCTGAAGAAAGAGGTCAAAACACAATCTTTCCCAACACCTATGAGCGTACCATTGGATTTAGAAACATCCAATAAACAATTACCACCACTTCTCATCGTGCAAATCGAGACTTTTCGAAAAATTTCTGAAAAAGTAAATTTTTCATACTTAGCTAGATTTGTAAGTGGTAGCTAGACAGAGGTGCATCGGTCAAAAGTGGCCTGATGGTGCCATGACCTATGCAATTCGAGTCTCAGACGAGAGACGGTGATGAGGAAATCGATTGTACTGATTCCCAGAGATTTAATTGGGGGCATGACGAAGAGAGACTTCGGCCCTCCAAAGATGATTTGACCTGGACGATGTGTTCCGCCCCGGCCTACTTGGCAGGGCCCAAGAGGAAGCCATTTAGAGGCTTGGTCGAAGTATTGGCACAACCGAGGAGATCATGACCATATATGCCGATCACGCGATGATGGCAAGGTAAAGCTTTGACTGTGCCCTCTAGTGGCAACGGCAATACCGTGATACACTTTGACCACACCGTCCTTTCGAGATTACTGGAGATTTTGTGTCTTAGTGGCTAGAGAGGCACTCGCGGAGTAGTAGGGATGGCAACGGGTAGGGTATGGATCAGGGGACCTTATTCTATCTCTCATCCCCAATTGGGGAGCTTTTTACCATCCCCACTCTAATCCCCATTTGGGATATTAGATATAGCACCAAATTCACATCCCGTTGGATATTGGGTTTTCCCCGAATGTACCCATATCCAAACCAAAATATATAATAATGAAACAAAAGTGCAATTGAGCAAACCAGATAGTTCAAAACAAATAATAATAAATTAAGTACTAAATACTTCAAATTATCTTATTCTAACCACTAATGTAGAAAAAATAACAATAGTTTAATAAAAAACCAATCCAAGCAAACATCAATTTCTAATTAAGTTTCATAAAAAGACAAACCAATTAATTTTAAAAAATTAAAATGAAAGAACAAAATATAGCAGGAACATCATTTTAGGAACTAGAATCTATAATGATATTCTTGGTATATTATGTAGTTTATAATAGGTAGTAATTGACATGATTTTCTCTACAAGTAATTACTTCTAGAAGTAAATAATACTCAAGATTCTTTTCGACTTATATGCATATGTTTAATTTATATAGTATATATAACCGGGTACGGGGATTCGGGGGTGGGGATAATAAAACCATACCCGCTCCATATCCGAGCGGGTATTTTTAAAAATTCACCATACCCGCTACTATTGGGATTTTTTTTTGGATAAACCACGCCCCCATATGGGCGGGGCGGGCGGGTATCCATTGGATATGGGGAAATTGCCATCCCTACGGAGTAGAACCCGCGGGTGTCGTAAGGGCCGCGGCCTGACAATACAGAACAAAAGAGTGGTCGAGTGGCCTATAAATAATAAATCTAGCATTCTCCCACATTTTGAGAAGAACAGTTAGACGGATTCAAAGGCGCGATTCCAGAGAAAGAACATTCTTTCTAGAGAGAAGTCGCACTTGATTCTTGTTCTAATTGGGGTGACGAATTCCTGCCAAAGGTTCCTTACTATTTTGCCTTGTTTTTCACCCGTCCATAGATCACCATCTAATCCCTTCAACTAATCGTCCATTAATCTTATCCCTAGCTAATTAACACTCGATTTATGTACCCCTAAATTTCCTCATTTTTACACATACTAAGGTTGATGGGAGACAACAGGCATGACAGTCCCATTTACAGTATACTACAATTAAAAAAAAAATTAGCAAAAATTTATGCAAACAATTAGAATAATGTGATATTGGCCTTTGTTGTTCCAGTACAATTGGCTTAAAGATTTTTTTAGATTTTCTTTAATTTTTTTGCATTTGTTAGTTTTGTGTCAAACTTTTGGTAATTATAGGTTTGTCTCGACGAGAAGAATCGAAATTGGATAAACTTATGACTTTTACCCAAATATTTTGGGAAATATCCAAGAAAAAATATAAAAGACAGCTTTAGCTATATTTTCTCGAATATATCCCAAAATATTTGGGTAATTCTCATAATTTTTTATTTTTCTAAATCCTCACTTCGATACGAACCTATAATATTCCAACAAAATTGACGTAAAACTAAGAAGCGTAAAAAAAAAAATTAAAAAATCCTTAAGCTAATGGGACTGGAACAACCAAAACTTCTTCTAATGTCTTAGGTTGATTTTTTGTTGCCAAATGCCATCAACTCTTGGTTCACCTCATCCATGCGTAAGCATGTGAAAAACTGTGGGAGATGCTATAGGGATTAGATCAATTCGAGGTGCAGACAATTAGCTCGAGACACTTTACTTTACAAACAGCATCTCCCATAATATAATTTTGTTAAAAGAAAAAATTAGTGTATACTAGTAGAATATTATCACATGCAGTTGAACTCGATATTAATTTGTTCTATACAGGACAAAATTTCCCGCTTTCTGGCACTCTCTCCACAAAGTAATTTCCATTGTCCCCTCTCTCTCTCCTCCCTCTATATATTTCCCCCATCTGATTTCTACTTTCTTCATTGCATGCTAGAGAGAGAGAGAGAGAGAGAGAGAGAGAGAGAGAGAGAGAGAGAGAGAGAGAGAGAGAGAGAGAGAGAGAGAGGGCATTACTAGTGCTAACTTTGTCAAACCCATGCATGCACTGATATAACAAACCCTAGTAGTATAGCGTAACTTCTTCAAGTTATACCATGTATTCAGCTCACTATTGAGTTTTTTTTTTTTTTTTTTGTTAAGAGGATTACTTGTACGAGACGAGACGAGACGAGATCGAGAGCCTGCAAATATGTGGATGATGATATATGGTGGGTTATGGTGGTGATTATGGGAGTGAGTTTAACGAGTCTGCAGGTTCCTTCAATGGTAGGAAACTTAGGCCTCTAATGCCAAGGCCTACCAGTTCCATATCCTCCTCAAACAAAACATTAATCTCTCCGATGCCAAACCCTAATTCTTCTTATTGCACGCGGATTCACAAGGCCAATCTTTCCACACTCAATGCCAATCCGGGTATATTATACTACATCTTCATACTTTTGACAAAAATAATAATCGGAGCTCCATTCTAATAATCGGAGCCGTTCAATTTATTTAAAACGTGTTTTTAAGAGTTTCATAAATAATCCACTCATTCGGATATCGGTAAAGGCTTAATCGGTATTTATCCCTAAATTTGACAGGATAAAAACTGAATGAATCGGTCAAGCCCTATCAATATCCGAATTAGTTGATTTTTTACAGGTGATCTTAAAACGTGTTCTAAAAAAATTAAACGGCTCCGATTATTTGCATGAGACTCCAAAATGGATGGTTTACATTTTGGACTCTAAAGTTGTGTCAAATGTTGTATGAGCAGAATCGCCTCATATATGTATGTACATACATACATAAATTCCTTAACTCGGATTGGGTTAGAATAATGTCATTCACAAAAGGAAATTTTGTGTACAGTAGGACATGTCTTTTTGTCATTCTTCCTTCCACCCTAAAAGAGCCAAACTGTGTGGCTTACATTTCATGATATATACTCAGGATGTCTAGACCAGCTTAAGAGTACCTCGATTAATTCCTAAAGGATCAATTTCACCGTATACTAGCTGATCAATTGTGAGGGTTACATAAGTGTTTGCCATTTCGTTACGACTGATTTGTTTTTCTTTAGAATTTTCATTTCAAAGTAAATTTTGTACCACTATGTTTTACCTCAAACAAGTACTCCCTCCGTCCCTTTTATAGTGTAGACATTTCTATTTTGGGGTGTCCCTTAATAAGTGTGTGTTTTGAAAAGTTAGTGGGTACATTTCCTATTTTGCCCTTATAAGTAGATTCCTTTTTGAAAACTTAGTGGGTATTATTATATTGATAAGAGTAAGTAATGGAAAGTAGATGTAAAAATTATAAAAGTTGATGTGAGAGAAAATAAGTTGAAATTACGAGGTAACACACTTAAAAAAGGACGGAGGGAGTACAAGTTTTTTTTTATGACATTCATCAATGCAGGTACTATCAAAGATCAAACCAAGTTGGATACAAGTACAGTAAGAGTACCCTTAGTGACAACGAGGTGGATCCCTACTCCAGAGCAGCTGCATGCCCTCAAAGAGATGTATGGGCATGGAATACGAACGCCAACAACGGAACAAATCCATCAGATTGCTGAAAAGCTCCGTCGGTTCGGTAAGATCGAAGGGAAGAATGTTTTCTACTGGTTTCAGAATCACAAGGCCAGAGCACGCCAACGACACCGTCGAATGCTAATCGGCACTCCTTGTGAGGAACAACGCCTATGTAATATCCAAACTCTTGGAAGAAAAAAATCAGGTCAGTGGATTAATTAAGCATTAACATGGCCTATTTGATGTAAACGTTATTTCTTTCTAAAATTTGTTTTATTTTCTTCATTCGTACAGGTATAAGTGCGACAGGTCTTGAAATTGCACTGAAAAAGAACAAGGCAACTTCATCAAGCTGCAGTACACTTTCAGAGGTTTGAATGCAGAATGAATGCCTTCACATTAATAGAACATAGCTAGTAAATTGTTGGAAAAAAAATTTGGATTTTTTTGGAAAAATTGCATTATTTTGCTGATAAAGTAATTTATTTTTTAAAACCTCTTAGTCTCAGCTAGTATGTATTTGTTTGACTCGTATATAAAGACTCATGATCTAGTCGGACTGAGCTCGAGTCGAGCTCGAATATTTGGGTTGTGCTTGACTTTACTAAGTTAAACAAGCCAAGCTCGAACACCCATAAGCCGGCTCTGAAGACATTACTTTCAACAATAATTTCAAGTACACTATTTGGATTTACTTGGCTTTAATGTTGGTTGATTAAGACGATTTGTGCTTGACTTTACTAATTTAAACAAGCAAGCTCAAACACCCTAAAGCTCGGCTTGACCCTGCTTGTTACACAACGTAAGGGAAACCGGAGATGTTGTGAAAGGGTAATAATTGTTGCCAAGACTGATGCAGTAAAACTCACGAGGAACTAGTTAGCGTACTTGACATTACTTTCAACAATAATTTCAAGTACACACTTTGTATTTACTTGGCTTTACTTAATGTTGCTTAATTAGGACTCTGTATCAAGAACAGCAGTGTCAGAAAAAGGAACAGATGGGTGGATTCAACTTCATATGGAAACCATGCAACCAAATTGGCAGCTAATGAATCCCTATTCCAGTACTCCACCTCCTATTCACACCATAACAGGATCAACAGAAACCACACCAGAAGCTTTAGGAATCAACATATTTGATGGTCAAAGGAGAGATATTCAAACGCTTCAGCTCTTCCCGATTCACAGCGATGATCGATCGAACCGTCCATAACATGAACACTACTGAAGTGCAGCCCATGGCAGCTATGGACGCCAGCTTCGCTAGTCCGAACCAGTCTTTCGAGTTTCTTCTTATCATAAAGGAGAAATGAGAAAAGAAGTTGTCTATTTTTTTTTTATTACCTATCAACAACAAAAAAAAAGTTGTCTATTTTATCTTCTTCTTTTTTTCTCTCTCATTAACTCATAGTGTTTTTTGCTAAGCCTCATTAACTCATTGTGTTTATGGTTTGAATGGTGGAATTTTTGGCGTGTTAACATTTAGCCCCGTTCCAATGAATGCACTATTGAGCACAGGCCCGACCCTGATATTTTCGGGGCCCTAAGCGAGTTTTAATAATGGGGCCTTTCTAAACTTCTATATATATTTATTGTTCACTATGAATGCTAAAAGACTCTTGTGGTGCAGTGGTCATTCGAGATGAGTTAGACTAGGTATATGATGTCGCGAGTTTGATTCTCGCCTTCTGCAACTTTTTAGAAATTTTTGTGCATATTCCGAATGTTGAGGCTTCAAAAAATTGGCGTCAGTAGGACTTGAACACAAGATCGAACGCACAGACCAAGGATTTCTTACCGCTGAGCCACAGTAGCACTATGTGCTGAGCAACAGACCTATAAAATATTTATTATGATTTACAAATTTGGGGCCCCTATTTTTTGGCCCAAAAGTTGGGGCCCGAAGCGACGGCTTGGTTAGCCTTGCCTCAGGGCCGGTACTGATTGAGCATTTTGACTTTTCATATTTTACGAGACATATTATTTTCCTCACATACATTAATCCAAAAAGCCAAAAGCTTAGTGGAACGGCCCCCACAATATAGGGTTGGGAATTTTAATATATTCATTACATACAGATACAAAGGAAGGGAGATGAAGGAAGGAAAATACTAGGGGTCAGGAAACTATAAATTATGCACGTCGATTTGCACTGGGAGTCGTCGCAACTTGGTTGTGCTAGGGTTTGGGTGAGCTATCTTTTTTTTTCTTCTTCCGTTGACTGACAGAGGATAAAAGTAAAAAAAAATTTGGAGTGCCTGAAGTAAAATTAAAACTTGCAAAAGAGTAGTTTTGGAAAATCACTGTAACTTGGAGTCCCTCCATCAATGTTTGGAGTGTTATTATCAATTTCCAAAGTATATATGTTTTACAATTCCATATATACAACAATACTAAAAACTTTTTAATCCTATGCAATGGGATAATATCCTTACACTTTCTTTGTTCTCTTTCAAATCGCTACGTAAATCCAAGATTGAAGCACACTCGTACGAACGAGGGATCAAAAAAAAAACTCGCCTACGATACAATTAGATAAATGAATAATGAAGAGAGACAAAATAAACTAAGCATCAGAGAGCAGATCTAACTTACAAATAACATTGAGTCAAAAATAAAAATAAAAAGCAAAATTATACAAACAGAAGTCATGAAAGATTCATGTCCAATGATATGGCCATCTATGATCCTTCTATATATTCAAACAAAAACGCCCCTATTTAATTTTAATATTGAACAGTACAACTCACACTATAAGTGCACGGGACACTCAAATATACACACTTATTACAATGCTACTGTAATTTATTTATTTTCCCCAGAGATGGGACGTTAATATATAGGTTACTAGTGTTTGTTGGATTACTACAACCTCTTGTCGACAGGAATCGAACCATAGACCTCACTCCTAAAGAGTTCTGCTGTGCTACCAAGGCCGGCCTAGGGCATCCCCAAAAACCCAAAATTTTAGGGGCACTCTCATAATTTTGGATATTAGGTTTGAGTAGGAGTCTTTTTGGCTCAATCAAATTTGAGCAATATATATATATACTTTGTCCATTTGTAAGGTGAATTCATTGCACTCTTTTTGTCCGAGATCGAATATTGTCCTAACACTTTATTTTTAAGTGTTTTAAGTATTATTTATTTGTTAAAAAATATTCATGTATAGGAATTTGAAGGTACCATATATTAAAAATATACTATAGTACCAATTTGACGATTGGGCCTAAGGAACCGAAATAGATTGGGCCGACCCTGTGTGCTACACAACCATAAATGTAATTTAAAGTCTATTGAAATGTGTGAAAATTGTATAAAAGTAAGTGAAGTTAGATTAAAAGGTATCAAAAGAAAGTACGCTAAAGTGTGTATTTTTATCTTTTATGTACTTATTATCAGCCCAGTGAACTGACAATAAAAAAAAAAACCCTTATTGTTATACGTACTTATAAAAGCTACATGATTTCCCCCCCTCACTAAACAATAAAATATCTCTGCAACTCTTGAACACTCTTCAGAAAACCAATTACAAATCCAATACTTGGGGGAGTTTCCCAAATGACAAATAAAATCAACATTTGCTTTAGTAAATGGCTTCCTCATTTGCTTAAATCAAAGATTTTTGCAATCAAGAATTTTTGCAAATGACTTCCTTATGATTTGCTAAAATCAACTTTTGATTTTATCGTTTGGGATATGTGCAGAAGTCCTGATTTTATCACCCTTTTCTTTTCTTGAGAGAGAACGAGAGAGTTGTTCATCTTTTAGCAGAAACTTTAAAACGGTTGTCACTGAAAATACAAAAATAACTTCGTTTGTCCCCTTGGCCTCACAAAAATGCACTCTTCGTATAGCAACACCAAAAAGCTTATTTAATACTGTACTACTATCTACTAGTATAAGTGAGGCACTTCCTTTGTCCCCTTGGCCTCACTGTCCCGACAATTACTTCACTGAAACAAATGATTCAGAGATGGGAGTGATTTTCACACGCCCAAATTGATATTCACACTTCCCTTTTGAGAACTGATAATCCCAAAACCCTTTTTGTTCCTGCCAAAACTCTTTCATTACACGACTTAATTGCCCTCGCTACACCACTTGCTTTACAAAAATGCCCCTTGAAATCGCATAGGATAGTTTATCATTCTTTTTAAAAGTTGGGGACAATAAGTCAGGCAATGAAAGAATTTTGGCATGAAACAACAAGGGTTTGGGCATTATCAGCCCCTTCCTTTTTTGTATTTTAATGAAATTTTTATGTAGTGTGGATATTAATTTGGAAGGCATGACAATCAATTACTTTCAGAGAATTCATACCCATATGATTCAGAAGAAAAAGATTTTGATGTACTATATATTTACATACCAGTCACCAAATCAGAAGAAAAAGATTTTCATGTACCATTTACACATGATTCAGAAGAAAAAGATTTTCATGTACCATTTACACATTTGATTCAGAAGAAAAAGATTTTCATGTACAGTACTATTTACATACCAGTCACCTAATAAATGTAAACATAACTCTTCGCTAGATAAAGATAAATTACATCGTAAACGTAAATGGGGAAAGAAAAAAAAGAACTTAAGTTCGCAACGAAGAGAGTAGTAAGTCTGTAACAGATATCTCTATCTCATGACTCATTTCCCCGTGTGCATGGTGGGTTTCATTGATATGATTAGTCTTGCATCTATACATATCGTCTGTTGTATAAATGAACATATGAGATTTTTTTCCCCATGTCATCCATTTAGAGAGAACTCAAAAGAAACCTGATAAAAAACAAAAACAAAAAATGAATTCAAAGGAAACCCCCCCAAAAAAATGAGAACACAAAAAAAAAAAAAAAGGGAATTGATAATCGCGCTCCAAAAATTGATGCAGGGGCTCCAAGCTATAGTGGTTTTCCAAAATCACCCTTTTGCAAGTTCCAATTTTACTTCCGATGCTCCAATTTTTTTTTACTCTTCTCCTCTGCCTCCTCTGTTAACGGAAGAACAAAAAATGGTCGCCCACCCAAACCCTAGCCATCAAGCGCTCCCTATTACCTTTGTCGCCGGTAGTTGCTCCCGATTGTCATCGTCTTTGTAGTCTTCCCCACCGATATTTAAATGGATCCAACTTTACCACACGCACACAACAGATTAATGGATTGTGATCCATCTCCACCAGCGATTTCTCTAAGCCTCAGCTCCGACCGTTGGAATTTCGTCCTTTCACGGGTTACCTCATCAATTTTCCGACCAATCTCGCCGGGAAATAAAGTCTCTTCGTTTGTTTCTCCATAATTCCGTGTGGGTTTTTGTTTATGTGGTTGGGGATTTCTTTTTCTTTTTTTTTCTGTGTAATTACTCCTCCATGGTTGGTGAGAATGGAGGAAAACGAAAGGAAGTTTCGGGTTTTATGCAATTGCAACAGGCTTAGATGATTCTTTTTCGACAAGTCTAATTATCATTCAATGGGGGTTTTCATTAGAGAGTTAGGGTTTTCTTCTTTCCGTGATATTTCCCCTATTAATTGCATCTGTCTTTTTCCGTTTGGTTTTGGTTCAATTTTTTGTTTGGAGTGCCTCAGTAAATGAGGAGATAATTTGGGAGTGGAGTGTCTCTAGTAATTTTCATATTTTCGAAAGGGTAGGTTTATAACTTCTTTACATTTTAGAATGCCTACATAAAAAAAGGGAGCCCCAAAATCAGTTCCTAAAAAAAAATGATACTAAAACTAATGGCTGTGTTTGTTGAAATTGTTGTTTGGGTATGAATTGAATGGGATCCACCCTCACCCAATTGAATATTCAACACTGTACCGTTGAAATTGTTGTTTTGTAGGAGTACTAGAATACAGTATTCTATTCCCCACGGTCCCACCTAATTGTGTTTGATTGAGAAAGAGAGGACAAAGCATTGAAGTATTGAACTATTGAAGGTTGGGCATTGGGGCGGGGAGGGCCAGTGGGCCCCGTTTTTATCGGTCAAAAGTTGAAGGGAGAGAACCCCCGCCTGGGAGGGGTATTTCGATCTAGTAACAGAAAGTCTAGGTACTCAGAATGAATATCTAGAAAGTATTCAGAATTTAAAATTTAACGGTTTAGATTTACTTCAAGTGAATCTGGATTATTGAATTTCAAATTCTGAATATTTTCTGGGTATCCATTCTGGACATGTAGTAGTGCTCATCTAGTAATGCTACTAGCACACCACATTTGCGCTAGAACGTCCAAAAAAGCGGTGGTGTGTACACATGTGGTGTACGCATGGTTTTCTCCATTTCAGGTCCTATTCCGCTAACTCAAAAAAATCAAAAAGCCAGTTTATTCTTAAAATCGAGACAGTCACTCTCTCATAATACATCACATAAAAAGTCGTGAAAAATCAAAACATAAAAAAACTCTCTTAACGGAACACCTCCTCAATATATATTTAAACTTCAAAATCAACTTCCCATTCCAAATTCAAAATCTGGCCAAAGCAGCCAAACGAACACAACCATTATGGTTTGGATTTTGAGGTTTGGTTTTTGTAATGATTAGAGGAAGAAATAAAGATAATAATTAAAAAATAGGTATTAATGATTGGAGAGAGATAGAGAGAAAAATGAAAATAATATTTAAAAATATGGGTAATAATTGGATAATAATTGAGAAAATTAGTTCTTGAAAACCAAAACGAACAAGGCCAATCTAAACTAATCTATAATTTAATAGTTCTCAGGTTTGAATTAAGAAACCTGTGTAGATATAGCAGGACAGATATTGTATTACCATCAATAGTTCCACTCTAATTTGTCTCTAATCAAGATTTTGCTAGGTTTAGGTCAGAGTAGCTAGGAGGAAGTAGGGATGACAATTTCACCCAAAACCGATGGATACTCAAACCAAATTGATCTTTTTTTTTTATATCTTTTCCTGTCTATGGGACGGATTTGATTTTCAAAACATGATACCTAGCGGGTTTGGATTTGGGTTTGGTCTTAGCAAGTATTCGGCCAAACCCAAACCCAAACCCAAACCGATTCATATAATTACTTATAGGATATATATTATGTTATATTATATTTTTATACTATGTAATTCTAATTTTTCAATTCATAACTTTTAGTGACTTTTCACTTCATCTCCCTCCTTATTCCTCTCAAATCCCTTAAAAATCTCAAGATTCTCTATAGGAACTTGAAATCATTAATAGGTTGTTATTACTTTGTTATACCCACCATGATATTATTTATGTTCATTAATGAAATGAATATTAATGCGGGTTTGATGCGGTTCGGATAAAATTCAAATCCATATGGTTTGGTTATGGGGCACTAAAAATCATACCCATTGGATATAGGTTCGGATTTGGGTATGGTAATCAGAAAATCCGGTCCAAACCGATCCATTGACATTCCTAGGAGGAAGTTGGTTCCCCATTCCAGTGAACAACTCTAGTTGGATTTAAGAGAGACAATTATCGATTGATCTCCTTTAAAAGCTCAAGCAATAATCCATAACATACGGTATCAAACCGAGACTTGAAATTAATTACATTTCTTTTTGTAATTTTCTTTTCTCCTCTTCATTTTTCTGCCAACATTTTCTTAGAATCAAGTAAAACCTAGGGTTGAACTGTCAAAGAAACTAGCTAGTACAGGACAACTATTCCCCGAAAAATTATAGTGAAATGAAGTACTCCATTTGACAAAATAACTTACAAGAAAGTTGGAAAATAGTACTCCTATTTTAATTAGGTAGAAATTAATGGAGATGCAAGATTCTTACAAAATCGGTTTTTTTTTTTTTTTTTGCAAGACATGTTTTGAGAAAAAACATTTAGAGATAAAAAAAAAAAGCTAATCACATTGGGAAAGTTAGAGACATAGGTCCCACAACTTTCTTATTAAATGAACATGTTAAAAATGCAGAAAAATTAAATATTCCCATGCTTTCTTTTCCTTTCCTTGCAACTGAACGAGACCTAAGGTTTTGTACTCTCTCTTTCAGACACGGAAAGTAAGAACCAAAGGCCTAAGATGAGAATGAAGGGTTTGAACCAGTCCCACAGAAAATTCGAGTTTAGAAGCCAAACAGCCAAGTGATCTTACTCTGAGACTTAGGTGTTTGCTCTCTCCTGTGATCTCAGGTTCAATTCTCCTTGTCACCAACTCTTGGGGCCGCCTCACCCCCACACATAAGCATATTTAACGACTGTGGGAGGGGCTATAGGGATTAGCCCGAGGTGCGCGCAAGCTAGCCTGGTACACCCCGCATTATCACAAACAAAAAAAGAAAAAACAAGTTGAGAAGCCTAGTATTGATTGACCCATCAAGAAACATGAGATCACACGAGCAAGTTGGATAAATCGAGACCGAAGTAATCAACGTTGATGATCCTAGAGCAATCAACTTTGGCACCAAAGTAATCACAACAATGAGAGGTGGTGAAACACACGGCTTGTGCACTTGTGCTGCTTTCATAGTCTCGCAATATTCCCAGTTCAGTGACATTTCTTTTTGTCTGACACACAAAATCGAAGAAGAAACGGCCTTGTTCTGCAAGCTTGATGCCAAATTATGGACACACTTGGTACTTTACCACTAGAAATATGCATATAATCCAAAAGTGGGAAGACAAGTTACACAGCCAACTGATTCACACCAGGAATCATATACACCACATAAAACAAGAACAGAACCAGTTGGACAATGCCACGCTCACACATAACGGCGTTGAACCAACTTCCGATATGCTTATGTTGTTTCTTAGATGAGAAATTCTGGAATTCACATAGCATGCAACAACTTTGTGTTGATGTTTTTATTTCGGATGCACATGGCAGCACTTCCCAGTATAACAGAATGCTTGACAGACCATCCCAACTATAGATCAAGAAACATAGAGAGGCTCAGGCTCCACTTTTCTTCGGATCCTGAAAAAAGAATGACACCGGTGATAAGAGGCGAAATGTCAATAAGCTTGATAACTTCGATCATAATCATTGAAGACTATGTTTGCAGTCTATTGGAAAAGCAACTTATAAACAACAAAAGAGAGAACATGTGAAATGACCAATATCTCAATTTACTAACCAATTATCTGGTGCCCATTTGCAACCAACAGTATCGATCACATGAAAGCTGTAGGCATGCCTTGATTTTGAAGACTGATTCTCAAAACTGTTGGCAAATCAAAAAGATAGAAATTGAGCAAAGAAGTGAAACATCAACTGTTATTGAACAGTGATTTTTGAAAACCCACCTCTGATGAATAAGATCACCATGAATGACAACCAAGGAGCCAGCTTTAACTTCAAGGGGCACAAAATCCTTTTCTTCATACGATGGGAAGGGACGATCAAAGTGAACGCCCTCCTCATCCCTAATGAATCTTCTCACAAGGCCATCTGCAAAGAAGACAAAGTAAATTGCGAGTGACTTTTGGTGGTTGTGTTTTTTCTTTTTCCGCTTCACCATAATGCTCACTGCAGAAGAGCTAGAATGCCAGACATAAGAGTGACACCTTTGTGGGATCCAGGAATAGCCCAAAGGCAGCCATTCAGTATGGTTGCATCTTCTAAAGCCAACCAAAGCCCCGTGCAAGTTGTTGGTTCAGTATAAAGAAATGAGTTATCCTGATGCGGCACTACTTCACCGCCGATACCTGGTTGCTGAAATGAAAATTCCTCCACAGTTAGCACAGAACCAGCGGAATCTATAAGACATGCATATTTTTAGTCAACTCATGGCGCAAGGCACTTTTTCCACCTTTCAATGCATCTTCGGCTCCCTTCTTAAAAAATACATACCAAACTACTTTGATGCCCGAATGATTAGGGCCAGATTTTCATCAACGGACATGTACATACAAGCCCGCAAACGGGCGAAGTACATAAATGGTTCACCAGAAAAGAAAAAAGAGACAAGCTATCGTGGAAAACAGAACAATCATCTCCCATCCAGTATTCCAATAGAAAAAAAGACTTCAACAAAGCTATGATTGCCGGAGTAGGATGCGACTTCAGCTCCTACACAATATTGTCTGAAGAAGATCTAAACTGATATGTACTAAACCATGGCATCTAGATCAAACAAAACCTTGAAAACCCAATGGGACTAACAAAGTGTGTGCAAATTAAATAAAGTCAATTAGAGAGAAAGAGACTGTTTAGTTTGAAACCTCGTCTCGCCCCCCCAGCATTCTATCTTGTGCTCCGGTCTCTCCAAATAAGCCACATCAAGCAAAGTGGAATGAAAATCCATAGTGTCCGTCTTCTTCTTATGGGCCTTAAATAACACGGTAGCACAAGACTAAAACTCAAGTATACATCCAGTCCACAACATTAGTTAATCCCTTTCAATAGCATTCCCTCCTTCAATTGTGAACGGTTTTGTTCCCTCCATAATTAATTAATCCATCACTGGAAATGGGAAAAATCATAAGACTTCTCATCATTTCCTCCATTTTATCTTGGATGCTGGTTCGTCTTCTATTTGAACTTATCATATGAAGCCTTGACTTCGCCATATGTACCCATTCCGCAACTATGTGCAACGGTTATCACTATGGTAACTCAATACAGGGACTCTCCAATTATTATTAATTTCTATTCAAGACTATGTCAAGGTGTTCTATAACTAGACTTGTACAAGGCCCATTAGAATTTTATAATCCTCAAAGGGGTGTGTAAGAGTTAGTCAAGAACAAAGTCCTACAACTGACTTGTTTTTATGAAAATCTACATAGCAGAGGATTATACAAAAACAGTTTAAGTCTATTTTCTCATAATAGAACTAAACATATACCTGAGGATGATATGTTGCTCTTAAAACCAAACATATTCATGAGTCATGACTTCACATGCTCTACACACACTCTATTAACATTCTTTTTCTCTAGGACCCAAGACACAGTTTTTAGGAAGTTTTTTTCTTCTCGCAAAGCAGGAAAGAGCTGGTAAAGTGGTAATTAGAATGTTTTGTGCCCGTTCAAAATGTAAGAAGCTACTATCATTACAAGTTTACAAGGCACAATAGAAAGTAAAATTATTGTTGAGGTGCAAAGAAGTTGGCTATAAGCGGCATTCTTTATGCAGATTTTAATCAAATAAAGATGTATCTAACCAACAAGAACATTAGATTCATCATTCAAGTCTAATTTCTTATTTTAACTTATAATCATATCGTCGACGAGTTAACATGGCTCTTAAAACCAAACATCATCATTGCCTCACACACTCCTCACACTTATGATCCAAGCAAGAATAACTTCTAATTCTGTCCCTCTTAGTCTTGCATACATCTACCTAAATATTCTCATTTCACCAACATATTTGGTTGTTTGTTGTCTCTAAGCAGCCCAACATCATGTCCCGTATAGCAATGTTGGCCGTAAACAATCGATTACAAAAAGGACAAGAAGTACCTTAAATATATACATTGACTGAATGATCACCGGCCTCTTGTAATCCAACGATTTGAGTAAGCTTGATAATTCCTCCGAGAAAGTGAATTTTTTGAAGACTGGATCAATCTCATGAAGCGCTACGAAAGGCATACAATGTGAGAGGCAATATATTAATATCAACAAAAAGGAAAACAACAACGGTGAGGCATCAACTCATGCATTCCCAATCATGCAGATTGTAATCGCACGTGTAAAATACTGATGATTGTTGAAATTTGAAAACGTGAAATCAACAGATACAAGAAAACTTCAGATCATAATTTTGAAACACAAGGGGGATGCTATAAATGACATTAATTCTCCACATACAAGTCAACATGGTCATATGACCACTACATACCATGTCCAACTTTGTTAATTGAAAGTTGCTTTGGTTGCTTTAAGTTGCTGTCTTCGTCAAAGGCTTTTTCTGTCCAAAAGCATCAAATGTCAACATGGTCCAAATCCAATAACCTCTATGGTATATGAGGGCTACAAGTAGCGGTGCTCAAATATGAACCAAAGAACAGAAAAACAGAAGGAAAAGAAACAAATAAAGGTGGGAACTCGGGTCATAGTGTGGTGCAACTGACAGATCTCACATTTGAGACGAGTAAACACGAAGGCAGGTGTCAAAAGACAAGTCTATAATGCTTCTTGCTTAAGGGCAATAGTAAGTGAGAAATCTAGGGTTCGTTAATGAAGTGCTAATCGGAAAGGGATTGTTAGTTAGAGAGAGAGAGAGAGAAAAGTGTGTAGTGTGTTAATTAACCCTAACACGTGAGAGTTTTATTTATATTATTGCTCACCACATTACATATCATAGTTAAGCTATGTGGGACAAACAAATAAACTATTCTAAACATAAACTATTCTAACACTCCCCTCAAGCTGGAGAGTAAATATCAATAAGTCCCAGCTTGTCGCAAAGTAACTCCAATCGTGGCTTGAACAACGGTTTAGTAAACATATCGGCTAATTGGGCACTGGTGGATACAAACGGAGCAGCAATCACTCCACCAGTCAACTTTTCTCGTACAAGATGACAATCTACTTCAATGTGTTTGGTCCTCTCATGAAACACCGGATTGGATGCTATATGGATTGCAGCTTGATTATCACAGTATAGATTCATAGGCACTGCACAGGGAACGCTATCTCTTCAAGAAACGAACGTACCCACACAACCTCACATGTCGTGTGAGCCATAGCCCTGTACTCTGCCTCTGCACTAGACCGTGCAACTACCGTCTGCTTCTTACTTTTCTAATTAACGAGATTTCCACCAAGGAAGATACAATATCCTGTAGTGGATCTCCTGTCAGATGGTCCTACTGCCCAATCAGAGTCAGTGAAACTACCATGGACGTCCCTTGAATGACCCATGCTGCCCATTGATTGGGATCGTTGCAATTATCCAAATTCCCGTCCTCATCAAGGTCTCCAGTAATCCCGAGTGAACGGTGTGGTAAAGGTCTCCCTCAGTCTTGTCGTTGCCACTATCGGGCACGGTGAAGACTTGGCTCTGCCTTGCCCTCACCACGTAAGCAGCATGGTCATGACCTCCTCGATCATGTCAATGCCATAACCAAGCCTCTAAATGGCCCCCCTTCGGGCCTTGCCAAGTCGGCCGGGGCGGAGCATATTGTCCAGGTCAAATTATCTTTGGAGGGTCGACATCTCTCTGCATCGCGCCCCAAATCTCAGGAAATCATAATCGGTTCCCTTTCTCAGTATTCTTTGCCCAAACTCGGGCAGCATTGGAAAAGGCATCAGTGGTTTTGACTTCTCATGGAGGTCTCGTGGTCTTGACCTTATGGAGGTCCTGCGGTTTTACCTGTGAGGTCCTGCAGCTGACCCTAGAAGGAGGTCTTGTGCTTGACCTCAAAGGAGGTCCCGCGGTTGACCCTGAGAAAAAGGGTCCCCCAGTATGACCCTAAGGAGTCCCACTGTTTCACTGGTTCAGTGGCTCTTTGCCCAACGGTTCAGGGACTAGCAGTCTAAAGGTCCCGCAGTTAGGAGGCTCCAGCGACTTGAAGGGTTACTCGGTTCATGTATCCTTAATCGGCCCAAGGATCTTGCGGTCCAGCAATTTATGGGCCTCGTGGCCCAAGGGTCTTGCGGCTCAGCAGTTCGTGGCTCTCACGGCCCAATGGTCCTGCGGTTCATGGGTCTTTGCCCAATCAAATTTTTCTTGCTCCACGTGTCATCTCAGACTATGTTGCATGGATCCTTTATTTTTTGAAGTACCGTGTCGATGTGTCTGACACGCGTATTCATTGTGGACACTCGGATCCTCTATTGTCATGACATTTACAGATAACGAATATCGAATTTGCCAGAAAAGCGATATTTCTAGTCTTTCACATGAACATGAAATAACAAAAACATATTTCTCTTACCCCTTTCTTGTTTAAATACATTTTTTAATATAATTTATGATATGTAATCAAAAAAAGATATGTAATATATATTACAAACAAGTGTTCAGGACGTGTCCCCATACCCACACCCAATTAGGGACACACATATCCCAATATCCTAAGATTTAAGTTTATGAAGGTCCGATGCTTGGACTCCCACCCGCACTAGATTCGCAACTGAGTCCATGTAACATAGATCTCGGCTAGTACGTTACATGTCCTGCTCGTTTTTACCCTTTACATTTTGCAATCTTCTCCGAGTGAAATATGTATGCTTCACTTGGGTAATATTAAGCAACATTTCAAAGTGGAATTGGTGGAGCCGCCAATCCCATACTTTTATGCCTTTCTTGCTCGGTGGGATATGCCTTTCTTGCTCAGTGGGATATGCCTTTCTTGCTCAGTGGGATTGGCAGTTCCATGGAGAAAGAAAGGCATGTAAGTTGGGAAAATTCATTTCAGTGTCAAGATCCAAAGGGAGCACAATCGCGTCAAAAAGATGAATCTCCTCAAAAGTGATTCATATTCGAAAACCGCAAGAACATCTTTGGCCCATGAGACCCAATCCATGGGAGGCTTCTCAAGACTTTCGTAAGTAACAAATGAATAAGGAAAATCACCTCTTTCAATGTGGAGACGAAGAACCGAGGCCGGGTCGATAGAATCCGCATCACCCGCTTCACATTTGGGAGCCAAGAGTAGAGGTGTCGACATCTTTGGCCCATGAGACCCAATCCATGGGAGGCTTCTCAAGACTTTCGTAAGTAACAAATGAATAAGGAAAATCACCTCTTTCAATGTGGAGACGAAGAACCGAGGCCGGGTTGATAGAATCCGCATCACCCGCTTCACATTTGGGAGCCAAGAGTAGAGGTGTCGACTCTATCAGACCCAAGAATCGAAGCAATTGATAGCATCCCAAAATGTATCACCCTTGCCTCTGAAATAAGGAGCTCGTCACCATCCTCACTCACCAGGAAATTTCGGATCAACCAAGGGTGGGTTATGCCCTTTACCACCCGCCATTCCAAGGAAATCAAGAAAATAAAGTAAAGAGAATATGGAAGCCGAGAGAGAGAGAGAGAGGGCCGACGGTGGTGGTCGGCAGTGGTGACGGTGTTTGTGGCTGGCGGGGATGTAAGAGAGATAAAAGGTAGAGAAGTGCTTTTGGTTTTGCCCAAGTGTTGGGAGAGCAAGAGAAAAGAAATATAGAGAAAGTAGTACGGTAGAAATGAAATGGGGTTTAGGCTCCAACGCACTATTGTCAACCGCGGGACCTCCCTGAGTTGCTAGGCCAAGAGCCACTTAAACCGCGAGACAACGGGACCCCTTCTTAATGTTAGACCGCGGGACCTCCTTTGAAGGTCAACCGACAGGTCAAACAGCGGGACCTCAATGAAAAATCAAAACCGCAGATTCCCTTTCCAACGCTGCCCGAGTTTGGGCAAAGAATACTAAGAAAGGGAACCGATTGTGATTCCCCGAGATTTGGGGAACGACGCAGAGAGACGTCGACCCTTCATAGACGTCGGCCCTCCAAATATGATTTGACTCGAACAATATGCTCCGCCCCGGCGGACTTGGCATGACTCAGTCGCTTAGGCGATGATGGCAAGGCAAGGCAAAGCAAAGTCTTGTCCGTGCTTGATAATGGCACCGGCAAGACCGAAGTAGACCTTGACCACACTGTTCACTCGGGATTACTGGAGATCTAGTGGTTTGAGGGTTAAAAAACAAGGGATCCCCGCAGAAAGGCACTCGCGGAGTAACACTTGCAGGACCACCACGGGTGTCGCGAGGACCGCGGTCTAGCAGTACGGAAGGAATATTAGTGCACGACTCGTGATGAGTGTCCAGAATTTATTAGTTAACTTGGCCCAGAAAGAGAGGTCAAGTTGCTTGTAAATAGGACATTCCTCCTACATTTCAGGAACCTTTTCTCAGACCCCAAGAGTGTTTCTAGAGAGACGGAATATTTTTCTAGAGAGCAGTCACTCTCAACCCTTGTTCATTTGGGGGAAATCCTGCCAAGGGATGGTTCCTACTGTTTTGCCTTGTTTTTCACTAGTCCCTAGATTTCTACTTGATCCCTTTACTAAACCGTTCGTTATTCTAAACCCTCTCCGATTAGCACTTGATTAACAAACCCTAGATTTCTGACTTCCTACAATCGTCTAAGTACTTTTCCTTTGAACAAAGTAAACAAAGGATCAAGATTTATTCTCTCTAACAAAACTTCGTTAAGTGAGATAGAGTGTGTTTTCGAAAGAGTAAAAGAAAGAATAGAGGAGGAGTATTTTAATAGCACAGAGTCTTAAAATGATTGGGTAGTAAAAAGTGGCCAAGTGAAAAATGAAAAGGTGATCATTTGAGTTATACTTATACCTTACATGCAATTCCTTTTTGAAGATAATTGAAGATAGGCTATGAACAGACCTTTAGATGATTCTATGAAGACAAAAAAGAAATGGAATCTTTTCCCCATAACGAAAAGTTCAGGAAAAAAAAAACTGCTTAATGTATATTTCCAGCAGGAATCCAAAACAACTGCTGAATTCAAAACAAGCAGTAGAATGCATACTGTTGACAACACAGGTATGGGCAATACCTTCGAAGAAAAACGAGACCTTCTCGACGCTGTCATAGAAGTAATTATCAGTTGTATGTTTCTGGGAACAAAAAAGGGGAAACACAAATTATGCGTCAAATTAAGGTTTTTTCGTTGCAGGGATTGTAATTAGTCGACGAACTAAACAAATCAACTATTAGCACTGCGTCAACTTCGATTTCAAAACCTGATTTTTGGTAGAGAAAATGGAGGAGGTAGATGAGCAATCAAACTCATGCAGCAACTGGTCCATTCTCTTCCTCATCGCGTTTATTTCTTCAGGGCTCGTGAATGATTCGAGAACAAGATAACCTGCAAATCGCGACAGTCTCGAAATCGATAAGAGAGAACTCACATTCATGATTCATTCATACATATGCGTCTAGAGAGAGAGAGAAATTACCCTGAGATTGGAAGGACATGAGTTGCTCCAGAGAGAGATTTCCAACTATCCCCATGATTATTGATTCTTTCCTTACTTCTTCTGATTCGGTGGATGGAGCAGAGACCAAATATCAAATACAGAGGGATGCGTCTCTTATCTATATAATGTAGTTTCGTATGAATCCCGCATCGGAACACGTCAAATAATAATGCCGTCAAAGTGGACTTGTGAGAATTGCTCTCTCTGAAATTTGCAGAAAAATGTTATGCCACGCCTCCTTGTGCGAAATTTCTATAGTGTCCAATGTGGTTTTGAGTCACCGGTCCCCCACTAAATTTAAGTTATTAGATAAAAAAAATAGATGAATTTGAGACATTAGATGAAAATCACCACAAAGAGGGTGATTTTTGTAACAACCCGGATTTTCGGAGGAAATTTTTTATTTTATTTAATTCAATTGTTGTAATAACCCGAATTTTCGTAAATAAAAATTCGAATTATAATTTTAATATTAATAATGTTTTCGAAAAATTATTTAATCATCGACCGATTTATTTAAATTAGTATATATCTGTCAACGTAATTTCGTACACATACCAAAGATAATACGCGCGCGAGAGAGAGAGGCCATGGAAGAGAGAGAGAGTGCCGGCTAGAGAGAGAGAGGAGAGTACATTGGCCAAATTCCAATTTTGACCAAATCACCCAATTTTGACCTTCCAATTATGACATACCTATCCACTTATTGTGTTATCTCTCTCAGGGAGACACAATCTACCCACTGACGCGCCTAGATTTACTAGCTATTAACTTCCCATCAATTGTCAGTACATTTTGCTCCGGAAGGTTACGTAGTCGCGTATAACTTGCACTGTGAAATAAGACTAAGTGAATCCCCCTTGTACTATTAAATGACGCAGCTATTAATAGCATGACGCGCCTAATAAGTAGCATGACGGACCTATAGATTTCATGACGCGTCTATAGATATCGTAGCCTTTAGTAGCCTTTATTGCTTTGCAGTGTAAAATAACACAGGAAATATGGTTAGTCGCGTAGAGTTTACACTGCGGAACTTCGTAGTCATTATTTCCCCATGCATTATTGATCCTAGCTACTTACCTAGCATCATCATCAACTTTATAGCCTCGTGTCATTTAACAGTACGATTTGTTCCGGAAACCTACGTAGTCGCGTATAACCGGCACTGCGAAACTTGACTAGGTGAATTCACCTTATGCCTATTAATGACGCACCTATTTATAGCATGACGCGCCCAGGGATTCCATGACGCACCTAGAGATCTAGTAGCTTTATAGCCTTTATTTCCCCGCAGTACAATTTACTCCGACAAAGTAGCTAGTCGCGTAGAAAGTGAACAGAACAGTTACGTAGTCACATTATTTTCCCTAGCATTATTGTCCTAGCATGACGCACCTAGATTTTATGACACGCCTATATAGATATGGTACCTTAATAGCCTCATGTCCCTTAGTCAGTACAAATTAGTCTGGGAACTAGCCAATCGCGTAGAAATTGCACCGGAAAGACCCGTAGTCACTCTGGCATGACTAGACTAGCCATTATTACCCTAGAGAGAATATATTCTCTCATTTAAGATTGTGTCATAAGATATTATTGCGTCATAGATAAGATCTTAGCCCTTAATAGCCCCATGCTCAATTGCAGTGCAAATTAGTACTGGAAATGTAGTTAGTCGCGTATTTCTGCACTGTGAAAGGTGACTAGGTGAATTCCCCCCTTTGATTCATGAACCCAAGGCTATGAATCAATAGCCTTGAGCCTATTAGACCTATGGGAAAAATCCCTCATTAGTGCGCGTCATAGATACACCTCATGATGAAGATTCTTGCATTAAATTGGAGCAATTTCCAAGAAGGAGAGGGAGAGAGGGGGGCCGGCCATAAGAGGGAGGAGGGAGCTCATCCCATTGCCTATAAATAGAGGCCATACTTCACTTGTTATCCTCACACCAAATCCTCTCTCACTCTCATTAGTTCTAGTAAGCTTTCTTGTAATTTTTGATAGAAAATCCCAAAGTTCTTCAAAGTTCTTAAGTGTTCTTCATGAAACTCAACCTCCACCACCACTCTCCACCCTCCAAAGCCGCCTCTAGATCTTAGTTTATAAGTTTCGGCGTACCCTCCGGCGTTTCTAAGAAAGTCTACTTTCTTTTGGACGTCGTTACTCCGCCCGTCTACCGTTAGCTTTTTCTGCTTCCGATTAATCTCGGAATTACGGTAATAATCTTTATCTAAATTTCTACTAGTTATTTTAGAGCAAGATTAATTTTTAGTAATGTTATAATTGTCACGACCCAACCCGGATACATGACCGGCCAGTGAAAAGAAGTCACCGAAGGCCATCTTTATTACACATTGTAATTCTTTCCTAAAATAATAAGTTATTTATCATAAAAATGCGGAAGCGTTTATACTTTAAAAAGACTTCATCATACAACTTCAGGCTGACATAAGTGATAATACAACAATTGTCCGTAGACTTATATTACAAACTTTTACAATACCGAAAATAAAAGCAGCAACGTCAACAGCAGGTAAGGCTAAAGAGGCTAGCCCATTATTTATCCACGACCTGAAATGTTTCATATAAAAACACAAAACATTTCAGAGAGAATTACGATATACTAAGTTTTCATAATTCATGATGTAAAATCATTTTATGCATTTCATTCCTCTTTAATAATAGAAAGGAGGGAGAATAGAAGAAATGGGGGGAGAACAGAAGTATCTCTTAACATCTTTCATGAACGGAACACCGGCAATAATTGGGTAGCTAGCCCAAGATTGCAGGAAATGATATCAAGTCCCTAGAATACCCGACAATATTCCTCTGTAAATGGCCAACTCAACGTCCAGATGTTTCAATACCAGAAGCACAATGATTTCCTTTTCTTTTAAGGAATCTCATGCTTTAATCGCTTCTCTTTAAGCAATTTAATAGTGCTTCTCTTTAAGCAATTTAATCACAATTAAATATCCAATATTTCAATTATCAAAGATAATTTCATTTCAATTAAAAGTGACACTTCCTTGCAAGCCATCCAATTTTAATAAATTATCATGAGAGGTTTCAATGCTTTTAAACACATAATCACGTATGCGGTATTTTAAAACCATAATTATGTAAACAAAGTATAATCGTAATTCTCACCTCTGGAGCGTGAACCAAAGCTAAACCGCGCGTACGAATTACTCGCACAATATTCGAACCGAAATGGAAAAAGGGAGTTGCCGGCCGCGGAAGTGACCGAGGTGGTACTACTCGCCGGAGACAGAGACTAACCGAGGAAGAAAGGTAACAAGAATTTCCAGTGAGGGAGGAGCAAATATTCTGGGTTTGTTAGTTTGAGGGAAAGAAGTGAATCTGATGGAACCAATGCTCTGTTAGGAAATTGATATTTAACATGAAACATTTCAACAGAATTGAAGGAATACGGATGGGGGAGAGACAAGGTTTCAGACAAAATTTAATAGGTGTGCTCCACTCTTGAATAATGCATCAATGATTCAATATTCTATTATATTTCTATTCCAATGAATTATTCCTACTGATGGAAAATTCAGTTGATGAGATTTCTCTACCGACAGTGTATAACCGGTCCACGCCCGGTTGTGCTATCCGAGATTTATTCTCAGAAAAATCCCAAAAATTTATCGCTAACTGTAAAAATTGATCTGGGTCTAACCGCGATGACGGAATTTTAAGGAAAATTTTAGAAATTAATATTTTGAAAGAAATGGGGTGTTACAATAATGCTCGGTTTAAAAATAAAAGTTGGTAGTTTTACGGTTTCGGAAAAGAAAAGAGTTGTGATTCTAAAAATACTTTTTCGAACTTACGCAGTCGTTATAATGCCCGAATGGAAAATGATATTTCAAATTTACGCAGTTATAATGTCCGATTGATTTTTGGAAAAATACGCGAACGGTTACTTTTTGAAAAGGCGAAATTATCGACAAATGAGAATTTTCTGGAAAAGACTCCGTGGAATATTTTTGGGAAATGAGGAAAATATTTTATGACTGACTTGAGATTGTGGAATGACCCAAGGCTAACACCCTTGAAAGTCTGACTAGAATGAGGATGGGTGCTATTAACTAGATATTCCGACCCCCTCTGCCTGAGACTTTCCTGGTTATTCTATTGTTAAGAGAAGGTCGCCAAACGAGAAATGATATTTTGAGAGACACGTTTTACGAAGAAATATTGATTTACGGAGAAACACGTTTTACGAGAAAACACCGATTTTTTAGAACGTGAATTACGAAAAGTGCATTTTTGCGAAAAGAGATTTTGAGACACGTGCATAGCGACGACACGATTTTCAAGATGAATAGTTGACACGAGAAATAGAGATGAGAATGAAAATGCGATGAGAACGAAAATGATTTTGAGATGAGAACGGAATGATTTTTGAGATGAGAATGCGTACGGGAATGTAGCGAGAGCACCGCCCCAATTCGCGGAGAGAATCTGGTGGTAAGGGCTACGCATGCATAACACATAGCGAACGGACCTCGAAACATGTTGTGGGGATCAGTAAGACGAGACAGCCGGTACTATGTAA
>JAXBDA010002065.1:0-46670 GCA_036023075.1 Gaultheria prostrata | reverse complement strand
CATTTCAATTAGCCTAATAACAGGTTCTAAATTCCTGAAATGGCCCAATAAAAGCTTTTTAAATTGTGGTTGGCCCAAATCAAAATTTTGTATTGGCCCAACTTGGCCCATTTCAGTCACCCCGAAACCCCGAAAAAACCGACCGGACCGACACCACACCGAACCGAACCAAAATCGATTTCAAAACGGTCGGGATCGGTCCTTAAACAGCATTAACCGAACCGATTCGGTTTGGTTCCAAGTCAGACCGAACCGACCGAAACCGAACCGATTTCACCCCTAGATCAAGCCAATACTTGCGATCAAACCCACCGTCCCAGAGGTATGGACGATCAACAGTGCCGGTTTAACCCCACCTAAGGATTAAGGCTGCAAGATCTCACATTCTGCGTGCTGAAAAAAGGCACTCAACTGAAGTTAGGTTGGCATTTTATGGCACTCATCGTATGCCTTGTCTCGTTTTACTTTCTGTTTGTCTCATTTTCTGTTTGTCTGTTTTGTGCTCAGACTTAAGAATGAACTGTAGTGTCAAAGGGGAAGATGTTGATCTGATTGATTATTTTGCGAATTTCCTCAGTTTTGCTGATTACGAAAGGTTGTGTCTCAATATTTGGTGGCTAGAGTCCTTGGGGAAGTAAGACGAATCGAATATCCTTCCATTGGTGTTTGCGATTGTGTTAGATTGTTTTCATTTCTAGTGTGGGAGATCTAGAGCTGTCGTCAGGTTCTGATTCAAGTTTGCAATGTACTGTGTGATCAACAAAAAGCTGATAAGAAACAGGAACTGGAAACTGAGATGATTTGGAAACTGATATGATTGAAATGGTAATCTGCCAATGGCCACTGTATATAGGGCTAGTTCGGTCTCGAACTCTGAACTCGTTTATTTGAGGGTCCGGTCGCTTCACGTGCATGGGAACAGTACAAATCCGTATTTTCTTGGCTTGTACAAAAGCACGAAGCATGCACTCAAGGAATGTGACACTGGTAATTTCACCACTTTACACAAACGCAGAAAAATGTGGATGCTTAGATTTTGTTAGGAAATTGTGTGGACCAATGTAAGATTTCCTTTTTTTTTTTTTTAGGTTCGGATCTCAAATTCCCTACAGAGATCCCTGTTCCCCGTTTAGGGCGGAGATGGAGGGTATAGATTCCCACTCTGCCCCGTTGCCAACCCTACAACTATTAGTCCGGTGAGCCTGCTCAAATCTTTATATGATCTGGATTTTCTCACCAACTAAACCAACTCAATATTCTGGAACTGGATCCTCTGTCCCACCAACCCTGTCCGACCTCCCAGTCCAAACTATCCTCACCATCCATATGAGAAATCAATGGCTTGGATTCACAGATGAACATGGACAACTCAAATCTATTCGAGGCCAAGTTGCATCCGAACCGTTGATTGCTCGAATAGACGATGCGTATGGGTGGGACATGAAAGTCGGACAAGGTTGTGTGGAACAGAGGATCTTCCACCCAATATCCTGCACAAAAGTCGATAACAATAATTTGGGGTTAGGAATGGCAATCTCGACCTAACCGATGGGTACCCAAACCGTAACAGCTTTTTCCCTTGAACCATACACGGAATATTCCCCATGGGTGCGGGCATGGTATGGGATGTGAGATAACCGAACAGATTGAGTTCAGTTCTGGTTTGAGTTGATAACCGAACAAGTTTCTGTTTGATCTACTGTCTAATTATGTTAATTATGTTGTTGTAGAAGTTTAGCCTGTGTATAACTTTAATGCATTGAATTTCTACTTAGATGTATACTATTAGTTTTGAGTTGCGAACATGTTTTCTTTGTTTGAGTTGTGAAAATTTGGTTTGTATTAAAATTTGGTTTGAGATTGTCCAACAGGTTTTTTTTTCATCTTCATTCAGTTACTCAATCGGTTCGGGGAATAGCTGATCTCCGAATGCTTCAGCTCTGGTTTCAATTTCCTTTATCCGTTCGGGTTTCGGTTCGGTTCTGGGTATCCATCTGATTTCGGGTAATGGGTTCGGATATATCAATATCTTAACCGAACCGACTCATTGCCATCCTTATTTGGGGTCACATTCTCTCTGGTCCTCCTTTGGGACTGGATTATCTTGCATTCGTAGGTTCTTTCTGTCCCCACAGGCCATAGACGTGATGGGAACGATGAGGTCTGTGAATGCAGGCAATTCTATTGAAAACGAATCTTCGACAAAAGTGAACGTCAAAATTTTGCAGAACTCGCGTGGATTGGATATCAATCAATATTAACTTCGATGTACATGTGTTTGATTGATGTTCGGATCACATGATTTCTTACACGATTGACGCTGTGGGTGGATTTTGGAAACAATCTGTAGGGTCAAGAAATCCCTCAAACAATCACTTCAGAATCTTAAAATGACTTTAATGGGTGGGAAGATGAGACGGAGTTCTTATCTTCTACTACCAAAATCTTTTTATAGCCCCTTTGGCTACACAGGTGAGAAAACAAAAAAGAAGAGTATGGTTTCACTTAATGACGAGAAAGGAAAAGAAAAGATTGTTGTCTCTCACCCTCTCATATGGATTGACAAAATGGGAGAGAGTGGTTTCTCTCGTGCCAATACTTATTGTGAGATCCAAGCAAAATGTGGGTTCAAGGGATTCTCTTCTCTTAGCTTCCCCCTCCTTCTCTCACCCTCTCTCACGTATTGTGAGATCCAAACATCGGTGATAAACTCTATTCCCTTGGCTTCTTTTCTTTTCTCCCGGAAATTACTCCTCCAAAGGTGCTGTTAGGACTCGGAAAAAAGGTGGAAAGATAACAGAGTTCAAATTCTTTTCACAGGCAGTGGAAAACAGCAGTGGAAACAATGAATTTCCCACCACTGTTCATCTTATAAGGCCCATAGATACCCATGCAAAAAATCAATTTGATGGGATATCAATAGATATATTGAAAATTGAATTCTAGTTTATGAAATTGAGGGTCAATAATTTTAAAGTTAAATTGTCCTGTACTATTATTTTATAAACCAAAATTATAATTTTGATACACCTACCGATGTCTGATCAAGCCGTTTTTTTTTTTTTTGTAAGAATTTACTAATTTGTGGGCTTTACAAGATGAACGGATCGGATCAACAATAAATACGCAGTGGGACCCATCGTGACAATGCCGGAAAACCCATGGTTTACCCCTCCTTGGTTTGATCATGGTAGAATATCCATGCCGAGATTAGAGAATTCACAAGAAAAGCTCTTACGGCCTGATCTAAAAAGGTGGAATTAGAGATCCTGTAGAGTAGGAGTGCCCAACAGGGTTGTAGTGCACGATTCAAACTGTTTTCTACGATCTAAATTTTACAAGTAAAATAAATATACTACATGTAAGATAATGTATGTAAAATCTAGATCGTTGAAAATGCATTAGACGGTTTGGATCGTGCACTACAACCCTGTAGGACACTCCCAACCTACAAGATCCTCAGTTCCACAAAAAAGTTACCAACTTATCAAGTTTTGAACTCAAAATGTCTAAGTTTACGGTTCATCCATATCCCCACTTATACTACCCGTGTGGCCGTGTCAGCTTTTTCATCATTCCAGCACGAGGCAGCAACTTGCAAAGCACATTGGTCAATCCAAAAATGGTAGTCAAATGTTTCTCTTCCTAGTCAGTTGGATAAGACTTGCAAAGCCTATCCCCTTGAAAGCATATACTCCCTCCGTCCCGCAAAGTTAGACATTTTTATTATTCCAGCCCTACGAAAAAATTGTATATATCTTTGAATCTGTAATATTTTATATAAGCAATATGGATCTCGTTTGATAGATTTCAATTAGTTCTTTTAAACAAAGTTTTAAAAATCACATAAAACATTATGAATTGAAAGATATATGCAATTTAGAAATGACACGCAGTCCCAAAAGTGTCTAACTTTAGGGGACGGAGGGAGTACTATGTAGGATTAATTTATGTTTGTTTACGCAGGAATAAAGTTGAGGAAGTGAAAAAAAAAAGTAGTCGGGTTCAGACTGAGGGACATTTCGATGGGACTCACGGTAATATTGTTTTGATTCTACCTATGGGTTGTTCTCCAATGGATTTTATGAAGATTTGATAAAATCATACCCTTGATTTTATCTATTCTGTAAAAGATTCCATAAAATCTCATATTTTTATAAAATTCATTGAAGAACAACCCCCTATTCATTTTCACAGGTTTTGATGTTTATCGCATTCAGAAGATCATGTCATTCTATTATCCATACTTTTAGAACGCGGCGATTCATACGGATGAATCGCATACGCAAAACGTACGCAATCCATCTTAACTGTCCATGTATGAAATCAATGGTTCGGATTTAAATAAACTATTTCCGCAGATTTCATGCACAGACGTTTGAGATGCACCGTTCGTACATATGGCGTACACACGCCTGTACAAAAATCTTTAGTGATACTTTTAATGGAGTACTGTAGTATAAGTCAAGAACACAACACGCCCGGCTACGACAAACAAATGAGCACATCTCAAATTCAAAATAGTGATTGGAACCGTTTATTTTTAGACTCGTCTAGTTTTTTCGTAGAAGATTCGTCGAGTTTGTTGCCAGCGCCAAAATCACACTAATTAGACAACGGTAGAGCCATGAAGGATGTTTTCTTGTGCTTGGCTCTTAGATTTTTTCGTGACAAAGATGTTTCGTTTTTATCTTTACAAACGATTTCAATACTTTTAGACCGGAGAGAGAACTCATTTGTGCATGACAGCGGGGCAAGTCCCCAGTTTCTTCCAAGTTTTAAGAGAATTTTTTTTTTTAACTAGATGTCCGGACTATTTTGCGTTTTTCTCGATTAATTCTGGAACCCCGAAAATATAAGAGAATGTTTAATGCCAACCTTGAATCTTGAGGGCAAAAGAAAGCAAAAGCCCAAATAAATCACTGAGTTCCTAATGTACTGCTAAGCTCCTTCAACACCGCACAATCATGTGAGGTTGTAAACAACCTAGAGTACGAATCTCATATGATTGATTGTACAGGCCTTGACACAAAGTGATGCGGCTCTAACCTTGGAGAAAATTTTGGGTGGGTTTTGCACATGTGTTTTTTTACGGTTCATGTTTCTCTCTCTAAATTTTGGACCGCCCAAAACTATTTTGGACGGTCGAGATGTGTACTGGGTACTTCCACGTGCAGGGCCGGCCTTGAGATTCTCGGGGCCTGAGACGAACTTATAAATCTGGATCCTATGTTTTCTTTTAAAAAAAGTAAAAATAAAACTAACCTCAAAATGATACTCCTACTACATTTTAAATTTTTTTCCACGATTCGGTCCATTGTTTCGAATAAAACTAGTTTTTAGTCATATTATTTTTTGCACCAATAAAAAAAATATCCCTTTGAAAGTGAGAGTTTGTGAGAGGGGAAAAAATATTGTTATGGAAAAGAAAAAGAGAGGCCTAAGAATTTAATCATGTACCTATTGGACAGAAAAATTAAACTTATCCGTTAGGCTAGCTAACTCATTGATTATATAAGCGATAGATTAAATATATATTCTGTACCTAAGTGTACCTATCCGGGGCTCTAATTTTGGACTAAAATTCGGGGGCCTAAGTCAGCCGCCTTACACGTCTTAGCTCAGGACCGGCCCTGTCCACGTGGTACCCAGCAGGCACCCAAAATTTTCTCCGAACCTTGAGTACGAATCTTATATGATTGTATGATAAGGAAGACCTTAACATTACGTGATAGTGCTCCAACTTAGAGTACAAATCTAACATGATTGTACTGCTAAGCTCCTTCAACACTACATAATCATGTTATAGCTAACTCATTGATTATATAAGCGATAGATTAAATATATATTCTGTACCTAAGTGTACCTATCCGGGGCTCTAATTTTGGACTAAAATTCGGGGGCCTAAGTCAGCCGCCTTACACGCCTTAGCTCAGGGCTGGCCCTGTCCACGTGGTACCCAGCAGGCACCCAAAATTTTCTCCGAACCTTGAGTACGAATCTTATATGATTGTATGATAAGGAAGACCTTAACATGACGTGATAGTGCTCCAACTTAGAGTACAAATCTAACATGATTGTACTGCTAAGCTCTTTCAACACTACATAATCATGTTATATGAGGTTGAAAACAACCTAGAGTACGAATCTCATATGATTGTATAATGAAGAAGAGGCCTTGACACTGCTAAGCTCTTTCAACACTACATAATCGTGTTATATGAGGTTGAAAACAACCTAGAGTACGAATCTCATATGATTGTATATGAAGAAGAGGCCTTGACATCACGTAATGGGCTCCAACCTTGAGTAGGAATCTCATATGATTGTATGGTGAAAGAAGACCTTCACATTAAGTGATGGCGTTCCAACTTAGAGTACGAATATGACATTATTGTAAGGGGAAAAGGAGGCATTGACATCATGTGATGTCGCTCTAGGATTACTAAATAATCTCGCAGAAATACGAGGGACACCGTGGTGTGGTCGGCCAACCTAGCTCTTGTGAGACACTACAAGTTAATGTTCATACCTTTTAGTTGTACTTCACAACAATGTGTGGTGATAGAGTGTCCAAAAGTACCATGCGGCTGTGCTTCGGGAGCACTGAATTGTGGGGTCGACCAACGTTATTCTTGTGAGATACTCACTCTGTCCCATATTATTGGTACCACTTTGGGAAACCAAGTTATTAAGTGAACATAATTATTACTTGTACTTTTTGTTAACTTTCTAATTTGTTTATTGATGGTAATTTTTTAAAATTCTAACTTATTTAAAGTAAAAGAAAATGAGGGGCAAAATAGGAATATGGTATTACATTTTTGAAAACTTTTTAAAATGGACAATCTTTTCAAGACATTCGAAAAAATGGAATAGTGGACAATCTTTGCAGGGCGGAGGAAGTACTACCAAATCCCCAATTAAAGGGGAAATTTTTCAGTGCCGAGCGGCAACGATCACGTGGTGCTAAGCGCGCATCTCATGTAATAGCCCGAATTTTTGGTCCATTTTATTTTTTCTTTTTGTAGTAAGTTATATTTATTCCTAATCACATTTTAACCCTTTGATTTCCTAGACTTGCAATATAGACCCTAATTATCTAAGTTATCTACATGTTACACCCTACCCTATATTACACCATATATATGTATACACTCTATATTTATATACACCAACTCCCATTCTCTCTCTTCCCCACCATTACACTACACCACCAACTTCATCCAAGTCCACAGTCCACCCTCAAATCTGAAATAAAAAATTTCCTCCTCTTTTCTACCACCAACCACCCCCATCACCTCCCTCCTATCATCCCTTACCACCCCACACGTAAAAACCCACTTTTCCACTTTATCTCACTCCCACACACCTCTTCCCCCCCTAATCTGGCCCTCCTCTCTCCCATACACTAAAAAACAATCCCACACTTCGGAAAAATACAAGGTATAGAGAGAGAAACTCAAGCTTCATCCATAGTGTTCTAGAGAGAGAAAGCAAGAGATTTCTAAGTGAGTCTTACTCCACTTCACCAAAACCTTTTAAGGTAGAAACCTCTTATACATTAATTCTAAGTATACTATGTGCTATAGTACCCTAAGTGTTCCACTAACAAAAAATCATTGATTTTTTGGCATTTCACAATTTTTTATGTGATGTATTGTGAGAGAATGACATGCCTTATTTTTTAAATAAATTGGTTTTTTGTTACTGGAATGAGGCCTAAAAATAGTTTATGGGCCAAGGGATATGCTCCCATGTCGAGGGATTTACGAATCCCAAACAAAAATGCAAGAATGCTCTGTTTTCGGTAACCTTGGTCCGGATCAGCCCCATCCCCGTCTAGACCAACGAGGCAGCAAGCCCTCCCTCTAGAATTTAAATACTCAAATTACAGTATCCCTAAACTTGTTAATTCCTTCGATTTTGACCCTAAAACACGTTTTTATCGCGCATTGGACCTCTAATTTAAATGTTCGACCATATTAATTGTTACACATGTTGTTTGGACTTTAATATGTAATTTTGTAAATTAAAATTTTGTGAAATGTTAATATTTATTAATAAGACTTATCTAATTAAAGAAATTAGATTTTAGTTATGAATAATCATATTATTATCATGCTTTTGAAACCTAAGTATATATGTAAAATAAATCTATTATGAACCTCTTATTAGTAAATATATTTATGTTAGAAAATTACTAATATGCCCTTTACTACATCAAAATTACCATTTTACCCCTTAGTGAGTTTATTAGGTGTAAAATAGAATTTTACTTATTAAAAATCATGAAAAATCATTTTGTAAAAGAAATATTTCATAAACAACCTTAAACTAAAATTCTACCTAATTACCCTTAAACTTTGACAAATTACCAATTTGTCTTTGCACATAGTTTATTTTACAAAAAGCCCTAAACCTAATAAAACTACTAAATGGCACCTAGACTTATTAAATAATCTTGTTGTCACTATACTTATATAAAATATGACATCGACCCTATATTTTTATTAATTATATTTACAACCCTTATAGTTTATTTGTTTATGCTTAAACTCTTTTTATTTAAATTATCTATTATTTATGAATTGTGTAACGACGAGTGAACACCGAAAGTCGTGTGTTTTGGTTAGATTTTTTATGGGATTGTGTAAACCCTTAATATATCGTTATTGCTTTGCAAAGCTTGTGGTGTTATATAATCATGAAGTTATTGAATTGTTAGATTGGACAAAAAGGTTCCCGAGTTGGTACTTACTTCGTAGATCACATACACATTTCTAAGTTAAAGGAAATCGGAAAGGAAAGGCAATGTGCGGTCAGTGGAGCCAAATCCTGGTCAACCTAAAGGTCCCAATTATCGGGTCAGTGGAATCAGAGCCTCGCCAGTCGAAAAGTCCACAAGGAATCAAGTTGTTGTCAGCGGAGCCAAAGCCAGGACAACCGAAAAGTCCTAATTATCGGGTCAACAAAACCAGAGCCTCGCCAGTCGAAAAATCCACCAGGAATTAAGTCGTGGTCAGCGGAGCCAAAGCCTGATTAACCAACAGGTCCCAATTATAGGGTCAGCAAAACCAGAGCCTCGCAAGCCGAAAAGCCCACTAGGAATTGTGTTTATCAATTTTGAATTGGAAGGATGTTCTCCTGGCTGAGATTCTATGAAAATACTTAAGTTAAGTTAAAGACGAGATAAAGAAACCAGATGCTTGTTAATCATTTATGCACTCCTTGATATGAACTATTGATGATTTGTAATGTAAGGATTAGTGGGTAGGAGTTAGCTACTGAGTGTCAAAACTCCTTGTGCTATGTGCCTTGGTTTTTCATGCCAGGTACCGAAGAGGAAAGAGGAGGACATCGCAACGAGTATCAAGACCCTGCCGCCAATCAGGAAACTTACAGGAAATGAGACCTCAACCTAGAACCGTAGAATGCTCTGTAATCGCCTTACTTTTGTGTTGGACAAATATAAATTAAGTTTTTGACAAGTACTATTTCTGAATGCATCACACTATAGTTCTTTTCAAGTTATATTGCTCTGCTGCTTATTAGGATAAACCTTTATTAAATAAAGTAAATAATTTTAGATTACATATTTTAGTTAATGCTTTTGAAAATTGGGGCGTTATATTTCGGCCGTCAAAAAGTGTTTTAGACGGCTCATATTTCTTTCACTCTCTCTCTCATCTTTGTCTCTTTAAAATTTAAACCGTCCAAGATATTTTGATAGACCGAAATGAGTGCTCCGACACCACGCAGGCGTTGCGCTCGGAGATGGAAAATTTCTGTAATTAAGGGGAGAGGTGGGCCCCAAAACTACTGTGCACTGCCCACGCCAGCAATAATGGAGAAATTTGGTACGTTGACTGACATTTAAAAAAGCTGCGTATGACATGAAGCCACGTCATGGATAACGACGCCTCGTTTATGCAGCTGTGGACGCGTCGGCATGGGACTATTGGAATTTGGAGTGAGGCCAGCTCTTCGACACGTGTTTACCAATTTTCCAAGGAAATGATCCCCCAAACCTCATCGACATCGCCATCATTTACCAATTCTACAAAAAAATACAGGGGATCTTTCTTTTCTTCTGTTTTCATTTTTCTAATGGCGTCCAAGTCAGCTTACATGTTATTCATATCGGGATTGAAGATTCACAAGAACTTATTTTTTTGCTGCCTACCTCTACGAATCAAAGTCTAATCAATTGCATAAGGATCAAATTCACCCACCAACCGAGTTAACCCTGTGAGACTTAGAGCCCCCTTTTTAAAATCGAGAACACATTTTACTGATCAACTCAAATATGGAACATCCAGGGCGGACGCAGGATCTATCATTAGTGGGGTTAAGAATTTGCGGATAAATTTTCTAAGTTCCATTTTGATGGTCCCCTATTAAAATACGTTCGATTTTACAGATACAACAACGACAACAATAACAGAACCATCTAGTCCCCAATCATCGGGGGCATGAGCGGGGATGATTGGAGACAGAGATATAACATTTGGCAATATGCACAAAGTGGTTACTCTCAAAATACCACCATAACAGTGACCCCCTAAACCTCCAAGAACCGAGGAGCGACAAGGACGTTCAATTTTACAGATAAAATATTAAAGTGTGTTTCGCACATTATTTTTTTGAGTTTCTTCGTACCAAATTAAGATCTCGATTATTTCTTTAAAATGGTCAGAAAATTCAAAAATTATGAATGGAAGTACTTTATTTTTTGTTTGAAAATTACACGTTTTTTCTTAAGGAACTATCAAAATGGAACACAGGGAATACATTAGAATCCTAAACATGTTCAATAGATACAAGCAAAAAGTGATATTTCATGTTACTGGAGCAGAGAGAGAGAGAAAGAGGGAAAAATAGTTGGAGCACAAGAAAGGGGCTGGCTTTCTTACCAAATCTCATCATTTTTGGTGAGGAAGGATGAGACATTAACAAAATTAAGCTTTTGTATTTTGTACATATTTCTCACTTATTTATCCAAATAAGTGAAGAGAATTTTATTTCTATTCTTTTCTTTTCTCACAAAACCGCTCAATCCTAGGAGACTGTTCGGGGATCTTTTGAAACCAACAATAATTTTCTCTCTCTCTCGAAAGGAAAAGAAATCCTCAAATGTTGAGGTTGCCCCCACCATCTCAAATTGATAAGTCATCCAATTTAGTTTGACTGCAAACCGGCATACATTTATCTAGAAGAAGAAAAGTTCAATGAACGCACAAACATACACACGTTTAGCGCCGCAATTGTATTAAATTGCTCGCGAGCAATTTGAGGCTCAGATTCAGAAACAGAGGCTTATAAGGGGTGGACACATGCCATCCCGGTTCCCAAAAAATAATTCTTTTTAAACACCGATGGGTACTTATTAGTATTCAAATAACTTGATATCTTACGGGGCTGTTTGGGCGCCGAGTTTTTGCATTTTGGCATTCTCATTTTCTGCTTCTTCCTCTTTGGCCGACACTCTTGAAAATTCATTCCAGGAGAATGCATTCTCCGTTTTTTATCTTCCAGGCCAAAAGCCAAAATGAGCTTGGGAGCTCCTTTTGGGATTCTACTTCTCATTTTCCATTTCCTCTCAATTTCAAAATGCATTTTGCACATTTCTCCCAAACACTCCTCCTAAATTCAAAACTCATTCTGGCCATAATCCAAAAAGCCAAAAAGTTGAAAATGAAAAGCTGAAAAGTAGGCTCCCAAACACCCCTACATATTTAATGGAAATATAGTAATTAAAAAATTAAACAGTTTCAATCATATAAATAATATCTCTATGATTTTCTTTAATAGAACATGATAATTGAATGAAGTCTTTGTTATTTGTAATAAAAAAATAAAACTCAACATGAATGTTGATTTTACGGTACACTTTCGCTTTGTATTTTCATGAACAAAATACAACACTTATTAATGGACTTTCATCGAAAAGTGCAACTCCCTTTCTAGCTCCATCCCTAGCTCGGATTGTTATTTGGCTCAGCCATTAGAAACGAGTCGGAATAGAACTTGTGTTTTAAGTTTGTTTAGTAAACTACAGTACTTAACTGTAAGTCGACTTGTTTATAGAAACTTGGGCTCATTTGCAGGAGCTCGGTTCATTAACAAACGAGCAGAGCTCAAGCATCTCGGCACTAATGAGCGAAGCTCGAGTTGGGTTATTTTGGGCTCAACTTGAGCAAGTAGTTTTGAATGAATAGAACTCGAACATTTTAAAGCTTTAGTTCGGCTCAATCATTTGCAATACAAAGTTAAAGGTCCAAAAAATGAAAGGGAGTAGTGTTTTCATAAATTATACGGCTTGACTCTAAAAATTAAATTCTGATCAATTATGTGAAAAGAAAACTGATATCAAAGGTGTCAGACCTCTTTTCTACCAACTATTCTAAAATCAATTGGTGGTAGAAGGGTTTCAATTAAGTCATTTATGACATTCGACATCGCACCCGCAAGTCTGTTTTTAGAGCAGTCGCAGGGAGTGACATCGTGTAACCAAATTCATGGGGTACTCTGGGCCCAACAAAAAGGAATCTTTTCGAACCAATAATAATTCTCTCCCTCTCTCTCCCCCCTCTCTCTCTCTCTCTCTCGCGCGCTCTCACATGGGGAAAATATCCTCAATGTTGAGGTTGCCGGCCCCCACCATCTCAAATTGACCAATCACCTGATTTAGTTTGACCGCAAACCGAAATGCATTATCTAGAAGAACAACACTATGTATACACAATGTCACAAATATACACACATTTTGGTGCCGAAATGAATTAAATTGTTCGCTAGCAATTTGAGGCTTGAATTGTTATGAGTTATTTGGCTAAGACATTTTTTTATTTTTTTATAATCGGATGTTTGGGTCAATTTGCGCTCATATGCACCTCGTTTGGCTCAACCATTAGTAATGAGTCGAAATTGAGCTTCTATGTTAAGGATGTTCAGTAAACGAGCTGACCTAAGCTTAGTTATAACTCAGCTTGTTTATAAAAACTGGGTTGATTTGCAGGAGCTCAGTTCGTTAACAAACGAGCAAAGCTCAAGCACCTCAGCACTAATGAGACTTGATCAACTAGTCTTGGATGTGCCAATCTTTAACATTTCCAATCTGTATTGGCAGGGAGTTGTTTTGTTTTGTGCTGAGCTTTGTTTTGCAGGTTTCGTCGATTCGAGTAGCGGTGATGCTCTGGAGGTGGATCTTTGAGTTCTTGCGTTTAGTTTTATTGTGTCTTTTCACTGTGTTTTGTTGTGTAGGATGGATGTAATGGCGTTGCAGGTCTCCCTGTGTTCTGATCGGTTGCATCATTTAATTCATTCTATATCAGCATTTGCTCAGTGATTAATAAAATTTTCTCTCTATTCTCAGGAAAAAAAAAAAAAAGCTCAGCTCATTTGCTACACAGAATTAAGGTCCAAAATATGAAGGAGAGCAGTGTTTCCATGACTTTGCCACCCGATTATTTCTGTTTCATGTAATCTCTCTTTTATGATTACATAACTCTCTGGCTAAGGAACTACAATTTCTCATTTCACAAGTGTTTTCCAGCGTAGAAAGGGAGTTCATAAATGGAAAGAGTGACTTATTTCAAGATGCGCACTACATGAAACTGTACTACAGAATTCCCAAATTCGTGACAATCAGTGCTCCTCATGGTCCCTCTTTTAACACTTAGAGCCAAATTAATTTACATAGTCGAATTTAATCTTTTGCGTACTATACTAAATACTCCCTCCGTTCCAAAATATTAGTCTCTTTTGGGCAGTTGTGCCACTCAAACAATTGTCTATATTTCACAATCTATAAAGTTTAATAGGATTTTAAAATTTTTGTATAATAAAACTAATTGAGATCTATCAAACAAGATCCATATTGGATATAAAATTTATTATAAATTAGAAAATATAGACGATTTTTTAAGAGGTCCCAAATAGTGAAAATTGACCAATATTTTGGAACGGATGGAGTACTATTTTATCATGTGTTTGACAAAAGTTGATTTAATAGTTCAAAGTCATATATTGACCTAGTCATACGCCGGATGTTCGAGGTAAGATCCACACGTTGCATTTTACTCTAATCTAATTCATGAGCATCCATCCCAAGATTCATCTTGAGATTCGCCAGTGCCGGACATTCGGCTAAGACCTTCTCCCGTTTGTGAAAGGTGAGATTCGGGGCTACAGAAGTGAAAAATCTGCATTCATTTTACTCTATTCTAATTCATGGGCATCCATCCCAAGATTCATCTTGAGATTCGCTAGTGCCGGACATTCGGCTAGACTTCCTCCCGTTTGTGAAAGGTGAGATTCGGGGCTACGAAAGTGAAAAATCGGCGTTCTTCCCTTTTGAAGAGTTCTTTCCACTGGTTTGGTAGGAAAATGCTAAATGTGACGTAAAATGGCAAGACATTTTGTTGTCAAAAGCCATTTTTTGGCTGCCGAAATGGCTGACTCTCATCTATATATATCAATAAACTTAAAATCGTACAAAACAAGTATTTTAAAACAGAAATTTGGGAAGAATAAATGCATGGTTAGGTAGATAACGCCGCATTTCCACCGCTACTCTTTGTCTAGCAGGAAAAATGGACCAATACTGTTACCAAATGATATACACAGATTGTCACCTGATAATATAATAATGTCGTTACTCTATCTTTTTTTTTTGGTTCGACGGTCAAGGTGTCCTATTCAGCTTATGCGCACTTCGATTAATTTTTTTTTGACCCGCTCAAAGGTATGTCATTCACGCCGGAAATAGGAGATTCACAAAAAATTACTTTTTTTAACACCTGATCTCGAGAATCGACCCTGATCAATTTTATGGTCAGTAGACTCATTAAACACCCGGTTATGGTTGTATGCTTGTATCATTACTCTCCCTCTCCCTCACTTATAAGACTGTGTCATTGAACGTATAATGTGACCACATTCTGCTCCCTCACTCACGAGCAATTTTTCAGTACCGAGAAAGTACCACGTGGTACTCCTCGGCACATTTAGGCCGTCTATTGTGACTTTGGGCGGTCCGGATTTGGAGAGAAAAAAAGGAGAGAGAAAGAGGAGAGCGAGTGAAGAGAGATAATGTTTTAATCTCGGCCGTCCAATACACTTTTGGACGGCCTGCAATGTTTGGGTACCACTTAGGCTTGGTCACGTGGTACCCAGTAGGCAGAGGCGGAGTCATGTAGGGGCTGGGAGTTGCCCCGGCTCCTCCGGTTTTTCTATTTCGGAGTATATTTTGCATATTTTTTCTTATAGATATTCTTTAAAAAAATATAAAATTGCAAAAATAATCAAAAAGTAAGAGTAATTTTCATTTCGGGAACACTAAATTATTGTGAATGATACCGTGTTATAATTTCTACGTTCATCAAATGATATGATAACAACAATACTCGAGATTAATTTTCAATTTATCAAAATCATCCCATAAAATCGAAAAGACTGAATTTAGTCTTGGAAAAATCATCGAACCGAGATTTTTTTTCATAATTCGGCTCCCTCCGATTTCAATTTCTGGCTCCGCCATTGCCAGTGGGTACCCAAATTTTTTCCCAACCTTGTCTTCATTTATATAGTAAAATAGTAGGAAATTATATAAAAAAAAGGTATAGGTGTCACAAATCTAATATCTTAGGTTATATAATCTCAAGGGTTGCGATTACATAGGAGGTGCTATAACTGTCAACGATTCATGAAATATTATTGGCCAGTAGTAGTTAAGATAAAATAGAAATCATTAATAATACTTTACACCAATGTATCGCTACTTTTTTTTTTTTTTTTTAACCCGGAAATAAAAAGTTTATATTGATGAAAGTCCAACGACACTTACAAAACGGAGTTCCTTACAAAGATCTTGGGCAAAGTCAAACTAACCATCTAAATAAAGAACAAGAAATGCACAAGACAATCAATGTGTTTCACCCCAACCCAGACATGGGCTGACGCAAACAGTGGCACTTACTAGATTCATACATAGAATAAGCATATCTGAATAGGCTTAGTGCTAGTTGAAGATAAAAGATACTCCAACGAATACCCAAACGATCGGATGGACTCCAACCAAGTATGCTTGCACCAATGAACTCCCATAACTACAGATTTTCAAAACCACAACGAGTTGCTCTGCCAGCGATATCATGTAAGATAAGAACAGTGTTGGTACAAATATCATTGTAAAACAACTACGCCAGAAAGTACTCAATCTGTAGATGAAAATTCGTCCGAAGACGAAACTAACAACTCTCACAAAACGAGAGACATAACCCTCTCAAATCAAACGACAAGTCATTGATCTGGAGAGACAAAAAAAAGAAAAAAAAAATGATCGGAAAAAGAATTAGAACGATGGCCCTTCCCTCCCACCACCATGCGAGGGTATTGAAACCCTATGTATTGCTACTCTTACTACCACAACAACTAATACACACTCCGACCACAATCATTCTCTTATCTCGTCCAAGAGTTACCATAGCTATGGTTGGAAGTAAAATCTGTTGGGATTGTGTCGTCTCGTGCACAGAGTGAGGCACATCAATTGCCATCATCCGAACCGACCTATTGGATGTTTGGATGATCGAAATCTTAATTAAGAGTATGGATATGATTACTGGAAATCAAATTCATAAGAATTTTCTTAAGTAAGAATAGAAATATGATTAATGTGAATTGAATTCTTAGGAATTGGATAACTTGAGTAATTTCATTTCCGTGTTTGAATTAATTCAGTAATCTTTCGCGGGAAACAGTATACTATTTTAAAAATTTATTAAAGCCAATATTTCATTTTCTTAATGAGTAAGCCAAGAATCTGACATCCTCATGAGGTAAGGGAGGGATCAGATTCCCACTTAGTTTGAGAATCATTAGCCTATTCTTGTTTCTTCCAAACATCGGAATCATAGAAACATAGCATTACATTCTCATCCTGTCTCTTCTAAAGTTAGAATCATGGAAAAAAGGTATCACATTCTCATTCGTCTTCGAGATTGCCGCCATCCAAACTGAACGAATGTATTGCGTTCCATTAGGATATATGACATTGATATATACTTTTAATTATTCATATTACGTAATTTGTAGGGGCCGCTTATGGGTTCTTTCAAACTATCGTCACTCTATTCTTACAATATATGCATAGTAAAGGTTGACCTATAATTTTCCCTCCCCTGAACCCCAATCAGAATTTAATTAAGATAATTAGAGATAAAATAAGTGATAGAGATTGCTCCACTCCCCCCTTCAACTTCAATAAGTGGTAGAGACTGTTCTTTTTATCCTTTTTTATTTGTGTGTTTGTAATTTAACTAATTTAAACGAAAGTCAATGCTGTCCCTTGTGGGCTCCATTTTAATGAGTTAATTCATTTTTATTTTTATTTTTTAAGAGAACGCAAGATAATAGAAAATTAACAAGGCCTAGTTGATTCATTCATCTATGGCAAAATAATCAAATTAATCCAACAAAAAATAGTCCAGTTACATAAATGTTTTATTTCTCGAAAACACTACGACGAAAAATCGTGCTCGAATGTTTATTAGTCATTTAATTTTTTCTTAAACAATTCGCAACGATGACGGTGTGCAATCAATTAATCACGTCTCCGAATCTGTCTCGGAATATTTGTGTCGAAAGCATTTTCGATTCGATTGCGAATGAGAGATAGATCCATATGGTGGGCTCACAGCCCTATTGAAAATCCTCCTTTTTTCTCCTATAAATAGCCAAGCATTTCCCCATTCCCTTTCTTCAAAATATTACCTTTCCTAACACAAAAATTCAATCTTTTTCCACTCATTCCAATTTATTACCAAAAACCCATCTCTGTAACTCTGGCATTCTTTTGCATAAACCCTTAAAACCTTAAACTTCACCAAAAATGGTGGTTCTGTCCCAACCATCAATTGAACAATTCTCTCTGATCAAAAACTGCAGACCCACATCATTCTCCCCTGAAATTCCCTTAATAGACCTATCGAAACCCGACCCGAAAACCCAATTGGTCAAGGCCTGCAAAGAATTTGGGTTCTTCAAGGTGATCAATCATGGTGTTCCTACAGAATTTATCAACAAATTGGAATCAGAAGCAATCAAATTCTTCTCCTTGCCCTGTTCTGAGAAAGAGAAAGCAGGGCCTGCTGACCCATTGGGATATGGAAACAAGAGAATTGGACCGAATGGCGATGTGGGTTGGGTTGAATTTCTCCTCCTGACGACTAACTCGGAATTCAATTCTCAGAGATTCTTATCAATGTTGGGGAAAAACCCGGAAACGTTTCTGTAAGTAATTGAAACAGAGTGTATCTTTTATGGTTCTGTTTTTCTCCTTTTTCTGAGGTCACAGGATCCTTTTTGTGTGAAATGTTTGGGAAAACTATTTCAGGGTAAAACAACCGAATTTTCAATTGAGTTGTTTAAATTCTTTCCACCTGTGGTGGAAGGGTGTTCCACCACCGCCCATTGTGGGTTTCGTTGAGCATTTTTTGTTGTAATTTGAATCGTTCATCTTCTTAGGCCCACAAATTAGTATACTCAACTAAAAAATCAGTTTCATCAGATATCGGTAAATATATCAAAAGTAGAATTTTGGTTTATAAAATGAACAATCATATAAAGTTTTACTTCAAAATTCTTGACCATCCATTTTATAAATAAATGTTTAATTTGTGATATACCTATCAATACCCATAAACATGATTTTTTCGTAGATATGTTATTCTGCGGGCTCTATAATAAAACTAATTTTTTCCATAGATATACTATTCTGTGAGTCGTACGAGATGAATGGTTCAGATTACACTAAAAAAAATCAATAGAGTTCACAGACGGTGGGTGGAAACTGGCATATAATTTAATTCTTGTCTCAACTTTCAAGCACCCTTTTTTTTTTTTTTTTTTGAAAGGTCCTGTTTCAAGCACGAGTACTTTGGTCAAAAGAAATAACTCCACAGGGCCTTGTTCGTTTTGGTTCTCAAGAATCGATTTTCTTAATTATTATCTAATTATTATCTTTATTTTTAAATATTATTTTTATTTTTCTCTCTATCTCTTTCTAATCATTAATTTTTATTTTTTAATTATTATCCATATTTCTCCCTCTAATTATTACAAAAACCAAAACCCAAAATCCAAATCAAACACAACCATGGATTCTTTTGTTACTAGATTCCAATTTCTGAAAGTGTGTTTTCTTGGGGGCACATCAGAAAGTTGCTTTAAAGCTGTATCTGCCACATTCACATTGTGGGGTTAACTGTGCCTTTATACGGAGCCAATCAGCCAATCCTGACTTCTCGCCAAGCTGAAAGATGGAATTTTTTTGTCGGACTTTAAAAATGAATACTGAATTAGGCGGAGGTCTTTAAATTCGTAAATTTCGAAGGCCTAAAGCGAACGGATCAGCTCTGATTATAGTGTCACCTGCTACTAAGGCCATAAAAATCATTATTTTTTTTTTAAAGCGCAGTAAACTGTCACCATATCCATTTCAATTTGGAAACAACATTTTGTTATAGAAGTGGTTTTTTGAGTTTTTAGCAAAACGATAAAGATACCCACTTTTTGGGACCTAGGGCTCTGCTATCCACGTGGATAGTAGGCCGTGCCAACTTATGGCGGCTTGGATGGGTTGGCTGGGACGGCGTGTCGTCCCTGTGGACAACAGTGCGTAGGAGCCTCTCAGTACTTAAGTGCTGGTATACGACCATCGGGCCAGAAGCCTTGGTCCGAAACGGAAAAAGAAAAAACGAGACCTAGTTAGTAGTTGCTCACTTATGCATTTGGTTGTAATTTCATGAAAGCTTTGTTTGTTGCAGTTGTGCTGTGAATGATTATGTCTCAGCTGTGAAGAAGATGGCCTGTGAAATTCTTGAGCTACTGGCTGATGGTTTGAAGATTAAACCAAGGAATGTGTTTAGTAAGCTTCTGATGGATAAACAGAGTGACTCTGTTTTTAGGCTCAATCACTACCCTCCATATCCTAAACTCCAAGAAATGAAGGGTAGGGATTTGATTGGATTTGGAGAACACACAGACCCTCAGATTATTTCTGTCTTGAGATCTAACAACACTTCAGGGCTTCAAATCTCATTGAGGGATGGGAATTGGATTTCTGTCCCACCTGACCAGAATTCCTTCTTCATCAATGTTGGTGATTCTTTGCAGGTAAGAGATATTGGTACATGCCCACATGCACATTGCAACTTGTTTTATTTTATTTTATTCTATACTATATATAAATATATGTGGATGAAGTTAATAATGTTTCATCTCTACCCGCTCCCCAACGAATATAAATTTAGAGTCGGCCCTGACTTTTAGCAGCCTAATGTAAAATACAAAATGGGGTCGTTTTTATTAGGGGAACTAAAGTAGGAGGGCCCTGAAACTCGTAATTTTTTTAGGGTTTAAAGCTGTTGCACCTCGAGTTTTAGTTGTTAAAGGAAAAGATGATTTAAGAAGTTTATTTTGTAGGAGAAGATGATTTAAGTATTAGTCATCAGTTATTGGTAGGTTAGTCCAACTTTAACTATTGCATGAAGTCATGAACAACACCACCTTTTAGTAAATCCGGTGAAATTTTTGGTTGAAATGAGAGTGGCCCTTTGTTTGGGGTTCAATTCTCATCCACGTATTATCTATTCTTGTGTCAGGCCACTCCATACGGAGCTTTGGGGCAACTTTAATTAGGTCTCCCGTGAGTGGACAATAGAATTAGTTCCAGATACCGGTCCATTGGAGTGGATATTGAATTATGAAAGACCAGGAAATATGGCCTGTTTCCTTACATGTTGCTTCCTGATTTTTGCACATCAGACCTTGGCTGTAATTGGTTTTTTCCTCTTGTGCTGGTGTTTTTGCAGGTAATGACTAATGGGAGATTCAAGAGTGTGAGGCACAGAGTGCTGGCAAACAGTTTGAAATCTAGGGTTTCAATGATATACTTTGGAGGGCCACCCTTGAGTGAGAAGATAGCTCCATTGCCTTCACTAATGGAAGGAGAAGAGAGCTTGTACAAAGAGTTTACATGGTTTGAGTACAAAAAATCTGCATACAAGTCAAGGCTTGCTGATAATAGGCTAGGCCTGTTTGAGAAAATTGCAGCCTCATAATGCCGCCCCCCCCCCCAAAAAAAAAAGTCACCAAAGTGTTTGGAAAATGATTTGTCAAATTTCAAAAATAGTTTTGCGTTGAGAAATCAATATGTACTTGTTCTCCATTAGGTCGCACTTTTGAATCTCATGGAGGCCTGACAATCCTAACTTCGGGACCGTTGGATGTTTGGCCGGTCGTTAAGTTAGGGATCCCAAAATTAATTGAGTTGCGCCAAGCTGGCCCAAACGTTTGGTTATTAAAAAAAAAAAAAAAGTTTCAAAAATAGGTTATAGGAATTGTTGATAAGATTTTCCGCACATGTTATGTATTCTCTATTCTCTCTGCTGTTTCTCTTTTCTTCAGGTATTTACCCATGTATGGTTCTTCACACTTCGGGGGAGTTTCCCGCAAGTCATTTTTGGTTTTTTTTTTTTCTTCAATTTTTTTTTTGCGTTTATTAATTTTGCGTTAAACTTTTGATGCTTATTTGTAAGTGAAACAGGGAACTCCTCTCCATGTAATTTTTGTTCTTGTTGACAGATGTATGTCATATATCATATCCACTTGAATTTTAATAGGAAAATTGGATAAAGCTCAATGGTGTCACCCACATTTGTTTTTGGTTTTTTTGGTGAAGAGGTAGAAAATAAAATTAAATCCAAAATCACCGGCCAAAACCGGGTACAACAAAACTACCGGCCCTAAAACCACTGGCCACAAAATCTACCAACAAAGAAAATAACAAAAAAATTTAAAAAGTACAGGGAAAAAAAAAAGGAACGCCGGTGCATGTTCAAGTGGTGTCACCCACTTGAAACGTGCGGGAACAAAAATCTTTCATTCCGATTACTTTTTGAGTGCGCAGCAGCATACGATTTTAACATGAACAAGAATACGGAGTGGATCTCAGGTGGGCATGGAAAAACAATAAGTACTTATCTTTCATGAGATCACATGTCGAATCCAATGAAGGCCATACATTTCACACCTTGGGGCTACTAGAGTGTTTGTCTGGTTTTTAACTTTAGGGCCTCGAAATTGGTCGAGATACGCACAAGCTCACACTTACTATAAAAAAAACATGAAATCGTCTTCCCTAATTGAGGTTAGCGCTGTAGATGAACTGAGCCGTTCGTGAACTGTTCGAAATTAGATTTGGTAAAGTTCGTGAACTGTTCGAAACTTGATCTGGTGAATGCTCGTTCGAATTCGATTCATGTAATAAATGAACCAAACTATGTATATGTTTTCATAGTTTCATATATGAATGTATAACTTCTTTATGAACGTATGGAATTTTTTTTTTGCAACTCAAGACTTGTATAACAGATTAAATACATGATATTTTTTGCATGGTAATGTTCGTGAATAAGTTCGAATTCGATTTAAACCTAAGCAAGTTTGATTAGTCAAATTTTCATTGAGCTTGAGCTCAATTTCGCCCAAAAATCTCAACAACAAACCTTAACATTCTAAAAGTCGGCTTAGTTATAGCCCTAACTGAGGTGATTGGAGATAATGAGCCAACAATAATGCACCGTGTTAACTTTTCCATTTAAGAGAGGCAAGAACTATCAAGAATTTCTCTCTAGAGAAAGCTCTACTTCCCCACCCTCTCTGCCGCCTTCCCCTTTCTCTTTTCCCTTCCCCCCGATAGCTCCTCCACCTCCTCCCGCTCCATCTTCTTCTCTCCTCCTTCTCTACTATATCCATGGCTATGAGGTGGTTGAGAATCTTTCCCTGGGGAGAGAAGATCTCTCCCACTTTCCTATTATTTTTGGACTTTGGGGGCTCTCAGATCTGGGTTTTCGTTCCTGAATCCGATCGACGTAGGGGACGATTTTTTGGGCTACCCATCAGCAACGGTGAAGGCGTCTTGCAATGACAACTGCAGCGGAAATGAGTTACAATTGGATGCAGATCATGATTTATCCTCCCACCCCTATGAATGGATTGGTAGGTTCTGACGCTAGAGCTGTTTCTGTTTCAATTTTTTGTTGTATTTTATTTTTGTTTCTTGTTGTTTTTTGGGACCTTTGTGTTCTTGTAGTAATAGTTTGTTTAGGGTTATGAATATATATTTTTGTTTCCACAAAACTTTTTCCGTTTTCTTTTCTATTAAAGGGAAAGTACTAGGGTAGAAAGTGTCGATTTGTGCACTTAATTAGAGTTAAATATACTTAGTTAACTGTACTAGCAGGAAATCCGTTGTAGTCTAGTTGGTTAGGATACTCGGCTCTCACCCGAGAGACCCGGGTTCAAGTCCCGGCAACGGAAATTTCACACTACCTTTTGTAAAATCTTCCTTTACCCGTAGGACCATTGCTCAATTTTTTTTTGTTTTTTTTGGAATTATTCTAGGAGAAATGCTAACGGATGTAACATTACACCCATTAAAGGTACAAAAAAATATACGGATCCCACTTGTACGTTAAAAGCTTTAAAGTGCAAATGGAACCCAATAATGTACTTTTTAGCAAGACTCTTTCTGTAAAACCAATGCTTGAAAACAAAAGCATGACAAAACACTACGAATTCATCAGAATACTCCGTTTTGAGTTTCCCAAAATAAGTCACAATGTTAAAAAGTCAATTTTAAAATTTGTCTTTATTAGTAAAAAAATCCGCATTGGTTAATTTTGTGTTAAACTTTTATTACTCATTAACTCTCATCGACGAGGGGAATCGGAAAAGTAAAAATTATAAATTTAACCCCCCTTTTTTTAGGGGTAACCAATTTTAGCACGCTTGGACAGTCTAAAAGTTGGTCCTTCTCAAACAAAAAAAGAGAAAAGGGTTTCGGTCATAATTCTTTTACTTTGCCGATTCTTCTCGTCGAGATGAATAATCATCCACAAAAATTTAACTCAAAACTAACAAACGCGAATTTATTTTGAATATAGACAAAATCCAAAAGTACTAAAAGTCAATTGACTTATAATGGGAAACTCTCCAAGGACGCAATTCAGGCACCATCAAAACACCATATATTTCTTATATGGTTACCTGAATGATGCACCGGAACAACAAAAAAAAAAAAAACTGAATTTCCAAGAAGATCCATCTGATATCGAGAGAACCACTACACATTATGTTCTAAAAACAAAGGAACTGCTTAATGCATACATAAAGAAAAAGAGCCTCTCAAAAACTTCACTATGAAGCTACATTGGAAGATCTTACCTTAAGAGAAGAGAGATTTGGAGAGCTCAACTTCAACACAAATTGTTCATCTACTTGGCCTAATAACCGCCAAAATGGTAGTAGAACATTAATACAAACACGATGCCGAAAAGCAAATGGCGATACAAAAAGATAATACTGCAATGAAAGATCCTTTTCTTACTTATGGCCCTTCTTTTTCCACAGTTCTCCAAACATTCTCATTCCGGAGCCTTTCCTCTTTCCACTTCCGAACCCATCGTCTGAATCCTCACCCAAACTGGGTGAACCGAAGGAACCTGCATACCCACCACGTGATGACTCAAGAACGCTTCCGAATTGCTTGATATCCATGGACCCGCACCTCTCAGGCATTCTCATCCCATTCATATCCACACCACCAGAAAGCACCGCGGCTGCAGCATCGGCCGCTTTCCTCCACTGCTCAGTTTGTACCCTCAGTTTCTTCATTTCAGTTTCCAGTGCCTCTTTCGATCCTTCCACTGCTTGCAGCTTCTCCTTCAAAGTGACTTCTTTGCCCTTACTTGCCTCTAGCTGTTGTTGAAGTAAGCTCAACTTTGAACTCGTTTCCTCTTCCTTGGCCCGGCAGGTTGATATCTCTAAAGCTGCTTCATTGAGCTGATCCTTTAGGCTCTCGTTTTCTAGGCGAAAGACCTCTAGTTCCTTCTCTTTCTCTTCCAAATTCACTTTCATCAAATTTATTTCATCATTCTTCATGGCCAAGTCATCATATTCGGTTGAAACACTAATTGGTTTTGTTCCATGATTTTCTTCATCTATTGTTGGGCTGAACTCGACCTTTGATTCCACATTTGCCTTTTCCATTGGAACTTCAAAAACATCGGTTTCGCTCTGATTTTCATCGAAAACATCATTTTGGTAAACATTGTCACTTTTATTAGACTCTTGGACTTCATTCGGGGGATGTTCATGTTGAACTTCCACTAGATCTGATGATTTCGGAGCATTTGGTTTCTGAGATTTTTTTTCCAGTTTCTCCTGAGCTTCTTTCTTTGCTACCTCTGCGGAGGCTAACTGATCCTTGAGAACCTTGAGCTCATCTTGTGCTTGCCCAAGTTGAGATTCTAGATCTGCCACTCGGGTCCCTAGCTTCTTTTGGTTCAAGGGATCAGATTGGGCACCCCTTGGTGACCGACGGTCTCCAACCTTGGGACTCCTGTCGGTCACGGATCGATGATGCAGCGAATCAGAATCGGAGCTCGATGTCTTCAGTTGCAGTGGGGCTCTGGGAGACACTCTTTGAGGCATTTCTGAACCCCTATTCCACATGTAAACAAAGATTTCATCAAAAAGCATTACACAAACAAAAAGATAACGCGACCTCTGAAACCATTCAGTATTTGTAAAGTTTACTAGTTCTAGTTACAAATGACAAACATCTCCAAGTAACTGAGAAAAGAAACATTTGAGGCCAGTGAGGCAACACACATTCAAAACAACATGAGTTTTATGTGAATCTATCTTATTTCAGTGAGAACGTTCTTCATTCCAGTGATTGATAGTCATGAAAGAACTGTTCAAGTTATGCCCATTGCTGCCGAAAATCACAAATGACGTTTCGATAGTACAGCAGACCCTCTAGTAAATGATCAAAAAGAGAACTGCTGTGAGCCTTACTTCAATTTCTATCCAATACTATCTTGAAAGTATGCACAAGATGCAGCCTTACAAGTTAACTTATCGGGGCCTTAATATCGTTTTGCTTTGGTCAAATAAAGAAGTATAACTCAAAAAAAACATATGCTCTAGACAGCAGGATGGCGTAATGCAACATAGAAACACTGCAACCATACGACTTGACCGCAATGAAACGAAGTGGAATTACAATGGAGCTTCATCTATATTGAGTCATTGACGGATAAAAATCCCTAACCTTGATCTTGGCATTTGATCAGCTCAAGGTGATGAATTGAAGAGGGGCTAATTGCTCAAAGCCTCTGATCTGCACAACGAAAAAAGAGATAAAAGGGAGAAATGCATTAGCAAACCACAGCGATGGCACGGACAAAATGCAACGTATAATTGACAAAAACATGAGGTTATTCTCAAAAAAGAAAGCAAGATAAAGAAGAGAAAAAGTGACATAACCAAGAATGACTAGGATAGCATCAAACACAGAGAAACACATCCAATTCCAAGGTTAAAAAAAAGGATTTATAGAACTTCAACAAAAGAGCATGAAAAGGATTTCTTAATGCTGCTGAGCATGCTTTCTCGGGCCATGTAAAAGTTTTTTGCTATTTTACTTTGGGCAACCACATGCATCAACATATCATATTATAATTACAAAATGTGCATGCGTTTCCATCAAAAGTCTCACAGCCCTTTACCAGCAAGCTCATCTGCTGTGCAACTCCCTCAACAAAGAAAGAAGAAATGGGTAGTAAGTAGATTTCAACTTGCAATTGCAAAAAGGTACTACTTCCATAGATCCCACTAGACTCATCCTACATCTGAAATCAAGCAATGACAAAAAAAAAGAAATAGAGATTGAAACATCTTTGCAATTGTGACTGTGTTGTTGTTGGGTTTGTGAAACCTGATTTGGATTTGGATTGCCACTTCGCTGACTATAGCGTTGTGCGCATTGCGCTCAGCTGATTTCTCATCACGTGTTTGGATATGCATGTCCAGGGCCTAACAGGACCCTGTTAGGCAATGGTTGACTAGACAATTGACAGTCACATTCTTTTTTCACAATGAGTCCGAACAACTTAAGCGTGTCTTGATGAGAAACATATCATACTGTCCGCTAACGGGATAAATTCCATGAACAAAACACACCATCCACTAACGGGGGAACATTCACATTCTTCACATGAAGAAGATTGATCAGTATTCAGAACAACAAGAAGCAAGAAATTTAAACACTGCTTTCTTCTACAAGACGTACAAATAAACAGAGGTCAAGAATAAACAAAAGAAAACAGAACCAAGGTTTCGTCCGGTTGGTTGGTGGGTTTGCTTCCCACAAAATTGACTAGAGTCTGATTCTTGGGTCAAGTTGCAAGAAACAAGAGCCAATTTCGGCGTGAATGTTCTGCTTTTAACTAGATCGGAGAGAGAATTAGTCGAGATATGTTTAAACTGGTACGGACAACCCTTACCGTCAAACCCAAAAAAAAAAAAAAGACAAAGAAAACAAAAGAAAACAAAACCTCTTCTTTCCAGAAACAGAAACTATGAAAACACATTAATTGAACGATGATTTCATCAAATACTTGGTGAACGTAGGGGAATCATAAGGTATGAGCATAAAAAAGTACCAAATCTCCTCATCTCTCCAGATCCTAATGGTGCATGGAAAATATTAGACACTACTATATACTGTAGTTCACTTTCTTCAGCAACTCCTCTTTTCTTTTCTCAAGAACCCAAAAGATGAAAAAAGCAAATAATGCATGATAGGGCCGATACACATTAATTTCATGGTTCTTAAGCAGAAAAGAGAAGAAAAAAGAGAGCAACAAAAAGGGAAACGGATCTCACCGTGAAATTCTGTATAATCTTCAACTAGAAGACACTTGAGAAAGAGTTTCCTGTGTGGAAAAATATCCTAGGGCAGAATGCATTCACCTATGCTTGTCTATATATATTGACAGGTGTTGGTGACGACTGACGAGAGAATTAGAGGCAATTCCAACAGTCAAGACGAGAGAGAGAGAGAGAGAGAGAGAGAGAGAGAGAGAGAGAGATATGATGTATTCAAGTTTTTAAGTTTGAATTAAAGGGGGTTGTGGGGGAGTGCAAAATCGGGTCCTGTAGCGTCCCCAACCGCGTTTTTTTTCCAATGATCGGATGTCTGGGACAACTTACGTGCACTCTGACTAATTCTAGGGCCTGAAGGTAACGATCGGGCATAACCCAAGAGTCTCAAGAGTTTACTAGCAAGGGGAATTGAACCAAAGACGTTAGGTGAGAGAAAACACCTTAGTCCTAAGGCAAGACCACATTGCTAACTCCTTGGTTACCCAACCACGTCTATTGCTGGAAGAGTTTTTTTTTTTTTTTTTAGAATCAAGACTATTGATTACTGACAAACGATTGACTCATTAGTTACCGAACCGCGTCTATTACTGGAAGAGTTTTTTTTTTTTTTTTTAGAATCAAGACTATTGATTACTGATATAAACGATTGAGATGAGCATTACTGCGTGTAGTGCAAAGAGAGCGATACAAGGCTCTCAATGCAATCCAGGTCCAGAGAGAGAGAGAGAGAGAGAGAGAATGGTAGTGTTGGGGGAATGGGGAGAGAATCTGAGAAAGAAGAGGACAAGAGAGTAATTTTAAGATGGTGAAGAAAAAGACAGAGAGATAGATACAGATTTGGATATCCCAGCCCACATGTTTTCAAACTCTACAAGCTAGTATTCATTTCTAGAGTCCTTTTGCTGCACCTTTTCAAAACCACTTTCTTGTTTCTAACACTGCTTTATTAATCTCTCTCTTTGGTCTTGGATAATAGTGCCTTTATTGATGAATCTTCACTTTCACCATAACAGATTGCAGACGGTACTGCCATGCACCGTTCAGTCTCCTCATAATGCTTCTGGCTCCAATTAGTTTATACTTTTGCCGAGTCTGGTTTTTTTTTTTTTGCCGAGTCTGTTGAGGAAAACATTTCATTTTAGAACACGGGTTGATCGAGCATCGATAATCACCTCATCACGGATAGTCACGGATGATTTGGATCTTGACGGTTCCTTTTTTTTTTTGGTCAGAAATACTATGTAATTTGATTAATTAGTAGTTGTTTGCCAAGTACCAACTTCAATATTGGCACCAATGTTCTGTTTGACGAACTCTACAAGTAAAGGATTGCGATCGAGATAAGACCGTAATAAGGTCACGCAGCGCGAACTACCCTATGTAATGCAATCATTGTTTTGTAATCCAAAATGAAAGCCTTACAATTCCAAGGGAATGATTGTTTTGTAATCCAAAATATTACAATTATTGTTTTGTAATCCAAAATGAAAGCCTTACAATTCCAAGGGAATGATTGTTTTGTAATCCAAAATGGTTTAATTATTGAAGAGGATTTGGACCCTGAAGTTCTTGCTTCATAGCATTAATGCACATATTGCATTATTGCACAAGCACCAGTGTTTTAATATTTGAATTATAGTGTTGCTAAATACAAATAACAATCATGAGCAACGATTTTTTTTTTTGGTTAAATGTTTGGAGAACCTACACTATTCTATATCTAGGACGTGAATATATATAAACCACCACTACAATATTACCTCGCCTATACCGAAGTTTGAACCCGAAAACTCTCCAATTGGGAGAAGGAAGTGTCTTTTGGGCTACAACCCCTTGGCCATAGCACCATTTGACTCGGAATAATTGTTCTTTCTATCTTAGTTTTCGGTTGTAATGCTAATACTGCCACAAATCACATGCGGACTTAGGGTCCCTGTGGACTGTGGTATAGTGCCCTCGATCCAATCGTCTATTTTCGCAATCAATGGTTCAAATTCGTAGAAGTACTCTTAGAGCCTGTTTGGAAGCCAAATTTTCCTATTTTCCCATTCTCATTTTTTCATTTTGGCTGTTTGGGAGACACACCTCAGAATTCATTCTCTGGGAATAAGTTTTGCAAAATGCACAATCTAGAGCAGAAGTGAAAATGAGGTTGAGAGGAGCTTTTTGATTTCTCATTTTCCACTTTTCCCATTTTAATTAACAAAAAGACCTACAAAATGTATTCTGCACAGATCTCCAAAAACACTACTCCTGTTTCAAAATGCATTCTGCATCTTTCTCCCAAACACTCGTATCAAATCCAAAATACATTCTTACCATAATCCAAAAAGTCAAAAAGCCCAAAAAATTAAAAATTAAAAGTTAAAATTGAGGCTCTCAAACACCCCTTGGTAAGTGTACACAATTATCGCTAAGAGTTAACAAACATTTAAACTATCGATTATGGAGATGGACGGTCAGATCGGAGGCACTACAGGAACCCCAAATCCCATCACATGCTAAGTAATCATTCTAAGTCCTTTCTTTACACAGTTTTTAGCATTGATCAATCATGGTTTTAAACCCCCACCAAGCATATAATTAAGTATATCGGAGCCAATAATTATTGGATTATTATCCCCACAAAAGATGACTTCAACCACCAAAGTCTACAATCTTTGGATTACAATGATTTCAATTTTCCCAAATTAATATATTATAGTCTTTAATCATGCACAAAGAGCACAAACAAATAATGATAGTATGCAATCATGCACAAATAACACAAACGAAGAATTGTTCAAAGTCCAAACCTACCCCAAATAGAAAATAGACTCAGAGCTAAAAAATTGAAATCCATACCCACTCACTCATTATTAGTTACCTAGCTCTACAGTAAAATAGGCCTCGGTCTCATTTTGAAACTGAACGACCCTAGCTCTTTTAGGGTCCTTATCTGGCCTACTTCCATAACTTTTTAGAACTCGTCGAGAATAGCATACTCATGTAAAAAATAATATTGATAAGAAGCATATGAATGTGATTTCGGAACAATTTATCTTAAGAAAAATGAGTTTCGATCCAGTGTTCTAGTTTTTTTTTTTAAAACTAAATGTGTTCCGAAATGAGCATATTAATTAATATTTGATTCAACATTAAAATGGGCCCGAAAAGAGCTGAATGAAGGCTCGACGGATTGGATTTAATCCAAACTTTAAATGGTCCAAGCCGTCCATTGTTTAGATTCAAATTCGAGCGCTTATTATCGAGATTGACGGCCGGATGGACTCACTACACCCCTTAGTGAGCCGCTCGCTACAGGGCCCTTGTTCCGCCCAACCCAACAAATAGCCTCATTAAGGAGAGAAATAACCTAACAAAAATACTAGGAAAATAACACTCACGCACATGAGTGGATATTCAAGAGTCCTAACTAACTGAGCTATAACCCGACTTGGTTACAAGTCTAGTTTAATGTCATTGTGTTTAACCGTAGAAAACAAAAAAAAAAACTAACTTGTGTTATGGGTACCCCTTCTATGTCAAATTTATGAACCCGCCACTGAACATGACTGTCCAGTCTCATTCTTAAACTTGGGAATTGGGAATGCATGTGGAATCCAGAGAAGTGGCTGAGCTCTCTTTTGTGGAGGGAGACATTGCATGTGATTTTGGAGCATAAATTGTCTCACCAACTACTCCAACTAACTAATTATATCACCTTTACCATCCCCTTTAATTAATTTTCTCCATCCTTCCTTCATTACTTGACAATTGCCATGCTCAGATTGAGCAAACAATAGCCAATGACAATTAATGCAAAAATTCACAATGTGAAAAATTAGGTCAGGAAATTCTTTATTGATTATTAAGTTCACGTGTCTAGGGCTATGTTCGGTACGTAGTAGCTATTTAATAACTCAGGTGCGTCTAGGGCAGTTTAAGCGCACCTCGACTAATTGTGGTGTTCAATTCCACAAACCAATTAGGGAGGAGTTCTAATAAAAGTCGGAACAAAACTCCATATTTTACTGGTCCCCAAAGAGTTGATAGCATTTGAAACCTTAAGAAAACAACAAACCTCTAAGTCTCAGGCCTTGACTACCTAGCCAACCCTGATCGTAGCTATAATGAACTCACAAATTATTAGATTAGGGGAGTGAATAAAATGTAAAGAGGAATGGAGTAGAATACCCATTCTTGTTTCAGTTCGTTTACAACCCTAAATGCCACATAACAGTTATAAGCAAAAATAAATTAACGACGTGACGCTTTGATTAAATTATTTTTCTATATATAGTTGACTCATTCATCTTGAAATAAAAAGGAGTTGTTATTTCTTCTTATTTTCACAAAGCAAGGGAGGATATAGATGTGTTGGCATATTGGGCATCAAACCGAGGCCTCTCTCTAGTTTCTAGTTTCATTTCGGGCCAGAGTCCAAAAACGATTCCCTCTCCTGTTGGGCTGAGCCCAGTTTGTTTTGTATTTGTTCCTTTAACATTTCGGTTGAGGCTACTGTTTTAATCGGTATTTTTAGTATTTTCTCACAAGTCTTTTTCCTCGTATATGTTAATTAATTTGACATTTAGCGGAAAGAACCTACACTTTTCACTATAATGCAAAAATGGTATTTTTAGTGGAGTTGTTTTGTTTTTCTTCTTTTTCTTGCAAGGGGTTTTTTTTTTTTTTTTCATTCATCATTTCAAATCTATTACATGGGGAGAGAGGAATGAGACTTTATTCCGAGATGCAGTACAGAGCATCCAAGAACTCTACCGTATGTAGTTCATTAGTCTCCTTTATTTTGAGAGAGAGAGAGAGAGAGAGAGAATTCTCATATATACATATATATACTACAAGTCTACAACAAAGGTAAAAGTTGGAACAGCCAAATCCCAGCAGAATCCAAAAATGGAATCGAACAATAAGAAGCAAAAACCATGTATATATACGATTAAATCCTGTCCGAACAGATGCGATAAAGCTCATCCAACGGCGGTAGATCCATGATGAATCTATCAAGATCCTTGAAAGACATTCCTCTTGAATAAACTGCACCAATATTTCCCCCATTACCACCAGTACTAGTCATCTCAGCCCTTGACTTAACCCTCCCGGCGGGCGCCTTCGGCTCAATCGCTACCGTCGAATCCTTGCCAGTAAGCCTCTGAACGACGGACTTGAAGCTCGTGGCATCCGTTTCCACGTACTGGGTATTTATAATAGTTATCTTCACCGGCTCTGCATTTCTACGCATCGACATAGAAATATCGATCTTTTCGGGTTTCCTTTAAACAATCGGGCTAGAGAACCTGAGTAATAAGCGGAAAAAAAAACTTATTGAAAACCGTGCCGAGAGAGGGAGAACCTATATGTTGTTGTTAACTGGGTTGTGTGTGGTGCTTTTTATAGTGGGGGTTTTATTTTGGTTGAGAGAGAAGAAAACGTGGGTGTGTGTTTTTTTTTTTTTTAATGGCAAAAAAGGGTGCTCTTGCGGGGACTTCACTGCACCCTGAGGCCCTGGCTCCGGGGTCACCGGTTGATGGCCAGATTTAACCCAATCCATAGGAAGGGACCCACCACCAGGGCACCAATGGAGTGCATCACACCTTCTTTAACTCTTTAAGAAGTCGAATCTGAGACAAAACTGCGTAAGATGAATGCCTCCACCACTGGGCTTGGTGCCCGGTGGTACGTGGGTGTGTGTTGATCAAGGTATTTTTTCTTGAGAGTGGTTGTACGGTCTACGGAAGCGTTGGCAGTTAAGAAATGGCGGGTAAGATGAGTTGACCGTTGAGGAGGAGGAGTGCTGGTCTAGAAGAAGGATTATGATTGGGTCAAACGCACGCCATTTTGAAATTCATCGCCCCACTTGCAGTTGCACGTGCACGTGACTATGAGAGACTTGGGGCTTTCGTACGTAACAGAGGGAAAATCTGCTGTCATGTTTTAGGACTTTACGACTATTAATATTTTATATTATATGTTGTACACTTTATTAGGAATTAGTTAGTGGATTTTTTTACGAGTGGGATCCACAAATCTCTCGGGTAATTGTTGACCAGAAGAGAGGATTGGCCCGTTAAATACACCACGTATACATCCAAACCCTCCGATGTGGGACTCATTTCCTTTGGCAAAAAAATTAAAAATTGATTTTTTGATTTATTCATTTTGTTTTTATTCAATTTTTTTTTGCATTTGTTAGTTTTGCGTCGATTTTTGGTAGTTTATTGGTTCGTCTCAATGAAAGGAATCTATAAAGTATGAAATTATAGTGAAATTTAATTTTTTTTTTAATAAAGCCAAATTAATCCAATAAACCACGTATTTTTGACTTTATTAAAAAAAAAAGTTTTGACCATAATTTTATACTTTTTAGATTCGTCTCGTTGAGAGGAACCAATAAACCACAAAAATTTGACGCAAAACTAACATTTGCGATTTTTTTTTGAATAAAAACAAAATGAATAAACCCAAAAATTGGTTTATGTTTTTTTGCCAAAGGAGGCGTACAGTAGCTATTATCCACTAAGGCTAGAGTTCCCATTATGATATTTTCAGTACTTCTGATATTTTCGGCGGTATTTTTGGACGTACCTCTAGAGCTTCGTGCTTGGGGGGAACCACGTAAATCTTGTCTTGCTTTCTTGTTGTTTTTTCTTTATATTCTCATACTTCGGGTTTTGGCAAAACAATAGGATCAGAGAGTAGTAGATCAGTATCAAGGGGGAGTTTGGATGCAAAGAAAGAAAACAATGCTCGATATACGGTTCACACATGAGGGGGAGATTTGTTTGAACATGTGTGAACATTAAGTCCCACATTGAAAAAATAGAAAAAGGGTTGGACCTAATATATAATTGGGTGACTCACCACTTACAAGGCTAACGGATGACCTTAATATACAATTGGATGACTCACCACTTACAAGGCTAACGGATGTGATGGACTCTTAGCGTTTACTTCCCATGATATTGAAATCTTGTGCACGCCGTGACGGGATCGATGCATCTTACAAAGTTCCAACATAGTTATTCTCTCACTGTAAAGTTTTAAATTTCCAGAAATTCGAAAGGCCATGTCACAGAGAATAATGGAAAGTATATATATAATAATAAAGTTGAGTCTAATTGTTATTCATGTCTTTTTCCCTCTTTTTTTTTTCTCAGAAGTTCGATGAGTTTTTGCTTATTCATGTTTTTTTCCTTTTTTTTTCTTCTTCTTACTCCACATGCACATTGCACACACCACCAGTGCTTCACTTTCACGTGCACACACCCTACAAAAACAAACACCTATTTCTTCCATGCGAAAGCCGTATACTTATATTTTTATTTTCCAACTTTTTAAACATTTTCCTCCCCCTTAAATATAAACAACAAAGTATTAATTAATTCTTCCCCAATCAATTCAGTAATTGTCCCAACATACTTAATTCAAGCATAAACTTTGCCAAGGCCTATCTGGAATGTTACAGAGGTAATAATCGTTTCCCCTAAAGACAAATACTACTTTTATAAATATTGTAAACTTTCCAATTTAGAGAATGGTCGGTTCGGATAAAAAAATTCATATCTTAATGTCTTTCATTTAAATACCATAAGAGAATTGAAGCAAACAGTTATTTCTTTTTCACAAACAAAACCCACGATAAAACCTAATGATTATATGACTTTAATCTTAATTTTCTTCTTCATAATTTTTCTGCACAACATGTTACTAACTTTCCATTAAACGATGCCACCCCACGTCCAATCCTGATTCCGTCACTGAACATACTTGACATTTGCAATCATTCAACCGAAAAGTTTAAAGAAGACAAAAACTATCCATATGTACAAGTATGTATATTATAAACCCCGAGGTAAAAGTTGGAACAGTCAAATACAATCGGAATCGAAAAATGGAATCAAACAATAAGAAGCAAAAACCATGTACTCCTCCTCCTCCTATATACGATTAAATCCCGTCCGAGCAAAGCCGATAAAGCTCGTCTAACGGCGGCAGCTCCATGATCAATCTATCAAGATCCTTGAACGACATTCCTCTTGAATAAACTGCACCAATTCCCCCATTACCACCGGTAGCCGCCTTCGGCTCAAACGCTACTGTCGAATCCTTTCCAGTAAGCCTCTGAACTACGGACTTGAAGCTCGTGGCATCCGTTTCCACGTACTGGGTATTTATAATAGTTATCTTCACCGGCTCTGCATTTCTACGCATCGACATATCTTATCGAGTTTCCTTTAAGCAATCGGGCGTGATATGGACTAAGTGGCCTGTCTGATGATCGAATCAACTCTAAGCTTATGAAACTCGAAGGGTTGTTTGGTAAAGGTTTCTGGGTAATCAGTGAGGAGAGATAGATAGAGAACGCGAGTAATAACCGAAGAAAAATCGTATTGAAAATCGTGCTGAGAGAGAGAAATGTTCTCGGATTTTTCGGAACCCGAGGGCTTGTTGTGTGTGGTTGTTTTGGTATATGTTTGTTAAGTGGGTTGTGTGGTGATTTTATAGTGGGGTTTTTATTTGGTTGAGAGAGAAGAAAACGTGTGTGTGTTGATCAAGCCGCAAGGTACTTTCTGGAGAGTGGTTGTACGGTAAAGGAAATGGCGGGTAAGATTAGTTGACCGTTGAGGAGGAGCGGAGCGGTCTTCTCTAGAAGAATGATTATATTATGATTGGGTCAAACGCACGCCGCTTTGAAAATCTTCCGTCATGACTTGTTTAGTTATGGACGCTGCTACATGTACAGACCACCCTGCACTGATCATGTACAGATCGGCTTCAAGGATTTATTTTTGGATTCTACACGAGCGATTCGATAATGAATTGGGGTGATTTTGGATCAATCACTTAGGGCAGCCCCAACAAGGCTCCCTAAAGAGGAATTTTAGCCATAATATGGAGGAAAGTGTCAATCAATCCCCCAACAACCTCAATAAAAAGCTCCCTATTCTACTTGGATGAACAGTGCCTCCCTAAATCTCTCCTCATTTAGGGAGTTACTGTTCACTACCTTTTTTTTCCTCTCTCTGTCTCTCTCTTTTTAATAATAGAGAGGATTGTTGGAGTTTTGAAAGAGATGTGAGTAGGTAAAGTGAAAAATATGCATTATTCACTACTATTTTTAGCTCAAAATTTACTGAGACTGTTGGGGATGCTCTTAGGCACGTCCTATGGACCGTTCGTGAGGGACCCAAAAGTGGGTCCCCAAAGCCGATCTGTCCATGGTCGGTTCATAGGGGTCGGTACCTTTTGGATTTTGTATGGTTATTCTCTCACTGTAAAGTTTTGAGATTCAAAGGATGGAGAAATTCGATGATTAACCATAAATTTCCAGAAATTCGAAAGGTTATGTCACCGGAGAATAATGTTAAATTTATCGAATAATAAAGTTGAGTTTAATTGTTTTTATTTTCTTCTTTCCATAAGTAATTTTATCATCGTGTCATTTGGAGATGTTTTTAAAGTCGCGTGTGCCCAACCGCTAGTACATATAATGCCAAACATACACTTTTACAATTATACATTTTCACAAATACCAATACACTATTCACGGATATCGAATCAATTTTTACACACTAACCACAGCCTTACGGGCTGTAATTTTGCGTACATATTGTACCAAACCCCTTTCCATCCTATCAATAAGAGTATCAACTTTCACTCCATAAAAATTACACCCATAACCTCACTGCACCAAAGTGCAGCCACACAACCTTTATATTTTTGGCATAGATTAGGGGGTTTTGGGAGAGGTTATCTGACTAATCTCTCGTCGATAAACCCGATGAATACCATTTAAAGATTTTACGAGAACCGGTTTTCGAAGACTGATTTTCGAAAACCAATTTTTGAGGGGAAAAAAACCTCTAAAACCCAAAACAAACAAACCCTATTCTAGAACGTGGATGGAATCACCAGAACCTTATGTGTCAATAAACCCAGATGTCAACGTTGATATGGTAAAAAAATGATCAAATTTGACTTGCAAATGAAGACTCAACTCATGGGAAATTGCACGGAAGCAAAGGCTATAATTTGGGATAAGGAAGGAACTAAGTTGGGCTTGGGCACCAAGCTATATCCGAATATCCTTTTGTCAAAATTAACGGTGGGATTATATTAGCACAAAAAACAAAGACTAACTTACCCTGCCCGACCGTAATTCGAGCCCCGAGTACGAAACTTATGGGGCGCCCCTCGGGGTTCCACATAAATGCATGACTGTGAAGTAAGTTTAGACATCACGTGACAGTACTTCAGAATGTCGCGTGACTTCAGGATCACTAAATAGTTACTCTAGATAGAAATTTTGTAAACGCGACAATAGTCAAGGTTGAATCATGTTAATCCCGTATCAATCAACACCAAGTCAGGATGCATTTATCTCCGGAAAAATGAATTTGATAGATTTGATTCAGTGCAACTGAACCCAATTTTTTTAAAGATGAATGCATTCCGATGAGGTATTAATCGATATTCGATTAATATGATTGATATTCTGGACGAGCTCCACAAAATGAACAATTTTGATCATTGAAATGAACCCAACAGCATGGTATGAGCCCACAAACAGCCAACTGCATGCTATAGTCCCCTCCCAGAAGCCATGTCCTACGTTAGGCTGTGTTTGGATCTTGGATTTGTGGAGCGAAATGAAAATGGAAGACAAAAGATAGGAATGAGTTTATACATTTCAAATCTGAAATGTATAAACTCATTCCTATCTTTTGTCTTCCATTTTCATTTCGCTCCACCTATTCAAGATCCAAACATAGCCTTAGGAGGAAGGATGACACCATTCTATATGGAGTAAACTAGGGGCACCAAACCAAGATTGTGCTCCCATCCATCAACATAGCAACAAAAACTAGCATAGTTAAAGCTAATAGTTTGCATCAAATAAATAAAAGATGGTTTAAGTCAAAAGTTTAACAGGATCATCCCCCCAAAAAACTTCAGTTTGAAGCAGGACGCGATAATGTTTAACTTACTGTTTCAAACGGAAACAACAGAAACGCTGAAAAGGAAAGAAAGGTTCGGCAAACCATCATGACTGTATCTCTCTCTCTCTCAACAGAGAATCCACCGACTTCCATCGATACAGCCAGAGAAATTACTCAAGGATGTACAGGGCGGGGAGGACGCGGCCTCACAGGGGTCTTCGAAGGACTCACCCTACAAAATAAATGAAATATTGCATGAAGAATATTTTTCGGTATGTTGGGAAAAGAGTTTTATAGATAAACTACTGTTCTGTGATTTACCTGAGAGCTTGGTTCCCCAACATCCTCCCGCTACAATCCAGTGCTGCAATGGCACTCTCAGCCTGCACACAAACGGAAAAGAATTAGTTGTCGTGACGAAAGATTTGGAATCTGCCTTCAATCCAAACATCATGGCCATTGTTGAGCGATGCAAGAAAGAGAGATTCAGGCTCGCCAGTGGGACTTTCAAGGAAGGAAAGAAATGAAAGTGTCCAGCGGCATAAAGTGTAGATAATTAATGTGAAAGATGAAGAAGAAACTCTAGGATTCACGATAGAATCACTTGAGACACTGTAAATCTGGTTAGGGCTGCATTATGCAAACCTCAAAGAGTATAATAGCCAAAACCTTGGCCCAAGCAATGCGCAAGACTGACAAGGAAGATCTACATATGAAGGACACAATAAAATACCCTTTTATGGCTTCTTTCTTTGGCCCACATGATTTTTAGTTTAGTGGTTGGTATGCATAGCCAATCTTGTCGCCTGTTTGAGCCGTGTTTTGATCCTCCATGTTCACCTCCTCTCCTTCTCTAAGTACTCATACTAAACGCTTTCCCGCCGCAAAAAATCCAAGGCCAGTTTTATACTAGTGAATGTTGGGACATCCATTGTCCAGAAGCGACAAACTCAAGCAAAATGAGTGTCACTGACATAAACCCTAGCAAGAAAATGGTTGATATACTGTAGGAATAAGAAGAAAATATCTGTAATTTGCATATATGATCTTTTGATCACTTCATATACTCTGACAACTGACAAGGATAACCACTTTGTGCTAAGCTACGTCGCCTACACGTGAATCAAGAAAGAGACCTTGATAGGAGAAGCATGTGACAGCCTCCAACCCAACAGAAGTGATACACTTTAGGTACCTACGCTGAAGACGAAAAAAACAAGATGACAGAAAGGAGCTCATACTGAGGATGATAGAATGTTCCATACACATTAACCACTTTTCTCCCCTATTTTCCTTTCATATGAAACTAGAGACAACCAAACATTTAAAACTAAGCAGCAATAAAGAAGTAATTTCTATTTTTCGATCAGTTGCAAAAAGGAAAGCTTATCCACTTTGGACAAGCATGCAAGTCTTATATGTAAATGCAACTTGCACACGCCATAGCAAATAAATCTGGAATAGGCATAAATGTACAATATTATGCCATTAAGAATGACAGTTCTGTCATGAAGCATAATTGAAGAAACAGAATCTAAGCAATAAGTTAACCCTACACTTGATAAGGGAAAATTGAACTCACCGTAGAGAATTCAACAAAACAAATACGCGTTGCATGCACATTATCGCCCAAAAGCCTCAGGCGAGAAACCTGCACAAGAGGTCGTTAAAGAAAACTTCTTAACTACCTATTTGTGGAAAAAATGATAAAATTCCCAATTTGGTCACCGTCCTACCTCACCACAATATGATGCAAAAAAAAACTTGACAGCAGCTTGAGAGATCTGCATTAATATCAAAGAATATTATATTCCTACTAGTAGGAAATGAATTCATTCAAGGTTTAACTTGGAATTGGAATCAGCTCCTTGAGATTGCACAATCAAAATTATTACGGATAAGGAGGAGAATACAAGCACTAAACAGCATGTCATTTGAAAAGACAAAGATACAATCATAAAATATGACAGGAAATACAAAGGACATCACCGGGGGAACATAAAAGGGTTTATACCTCCTTATCAATGTTTGTACAGTACACTGTCCGAGCGCACATCTCCCGTTCATCCTCAGACTATATACAATCATCCAAAATCACAAGGATCAACATTGGCATAGATATAAAACCAAAAATATAGCCCTACAGTAGAAAGAATGTTGTGCAAACAATGAAAAGTGACTAACAGAAATGGCTGGAGTATTTCATACCCTGGGGAGAAATGTTGGATTCACAGGAAGGATAGCAGTTTTTGATGGTAAGACCTTAATTGGATAGAAACCAATTAGTGTCCCACCAAAGTTAAGAGCTTCTTTGGCGCTTGCTGCCCACGTCAAATACCACATTACAAGTGAGCTGTGGGAAGTGAAACAGTATATACAATCAAGAGTATATTTCAACCGAAAACAACCAACTTACTCTCGTCAGCAAACTCGACAAATGCAAAGTGAAGACGTGAATGTGGATCGCCACAAATTCGGCAATCAACAACCTTCAAAGAAAACATACCCAAAAGAGAACGTTAGGAAGTCATAACATTGTTTCTTACACCTCAAAAAACAATAAAAAGATCATCCTGAGTGGATAAACCAATTCCTGTTTCAGCTGAGGTATACAAACTGCATTTTCATGGAAGGAAAAAAAAAAAAGGAGAAAAGGGGAAAGGGGAATGTTTTGGGGATGAAAACAAAGCATCTAACAAGGAAATCATTTACATAGTCAAATGGGTAACTGAAATCACAAGAAGAAGAATAACCCATTCACCAGTCCCACCCCAATTGCCTTGCCACAGCATTTAAGGCCATTCATCATAATTATAGTGCAATGTTCTACATCATCCAACCCAAAAATGAGCAAAGAGACCGCCCAGGCTCATATACTAGTCTATGAGGTAATAATTAATCAATTTGGGACAAGCTCTAATGCTCCCTCACACGAAGCACCCCTAACTCATAAGTGGAGAGGTGAATGAAGGATCCATAACATAAACATAACCAGGAAATAAGGTGCACAAAAAATTGGACAATCAATCAAGAGTCACTTATCCAAAGGCCTCCAAAGCCAAGCTCTGATACCCATGTTAAAGCTTCCGACTCAAAACCAATTGGCAATGAATAGAGAGGTTGCCCTTGTTCATATACTAGTTTGGAAGGTCGTAACTAATTTAACATGGGACAAGCTCTAATATAAAGCATTAAAACGCACCCCAGCCCAAAAAACATCCACCATGATGCTCACCACAAAAAAGAAATGATCAAATCCAGGAATAAGCTACAAGAGAGACTCAAACTCACAAATTAGACACTTCGGCTAAAAAAGTAGGTGTCTAAGCAACCATAGATTCACTGCATAAACCAATTTGAATAAGTTTTCCAACTAGGAAGTTACATTTATAATTTTAGATTTGACTTAAAAATCACAAAGCTAGAAAGAGAAATGGATACGGGTCTTCCTCAATTCAAAACACTTTAAATACAGGGATGGGTCTGGATTGTTTTGAGAGAAAAATTATAATAGGTGTTGGAGGGAGAGAGGTGACATAGAAGTGATTGGGAGGTCCTGTTGACAGAAGAAAAAAAAAAGGTGGCACCGTGGCAGTGGCGGAAGTGGTGCTGCAATGTGATTTAGGTCAAGTTACCAAAGAACGCAAAAAATGGTTGTGGTGGTGGAAGGTGATAATTGAGGTAAGGATCGGCAAGGAGGAAAAGGTGGTGGCAGTGGATGGAAAATTTATGGATCAACCAGTGCTGTTGCTACGAAGCGGGGCATGAAGATTGTGATGGAAGATTATGCATTTAATGAAGTGTCATTTGGAAACATGGAGGTGTAAGGAAATAATTAATGTACTCCGATTCAATTAGGCTTTTGCTTATGATAAGATCAGATGAAAATGTTAAAAATACATGTGCAAAGCATTAACTGTTGTTAACGGCCTTTTATCAAGGAATGATTTATCAAGATGCTTGTACAATGAATTGATTATGACTGAAGGGAGGAAACTAACTTGTCCACCGTGGCAACGAAGGAAGTAGTGGTGCAATGTGATTCAGGTCAAGTTGCCAAAGAACGCAAAAAATGGCTGTGGTGGTGGAAGGTGATAATGGAGGTACGGATTGGCTAAGAGGCTAGGACGAAAAGGTGGTGGCGGTGGTGGGAAAATTATGGATCAACCGGTTGTGTTGCTACGCAGCAGGGCATGAAGACGGCGATGGAAGATAATGCATTTAATGAAGTGTCATATAGAAACATGGAGGTGTATGGAAATAATTAATGTACTCCGATTCGGTTAGGCTTTTGCTTTTGACAACGTCAGATGAAAATTTTAAAAATACATGTGCAAGACAGTAACGGTTAACGGACTTTTATCAAGGAATGAATTATGATTATGATTGAAGTGAGCAAACTTACTTATCCACCGTGGCAGCAGCGGAAGTGGTGGTGCAATGTGATTCAGGTCAAGATGCCAAAGAAGGCAAAAAATGGTAGTGGTGGTGGAAAGTGACAATGGAGGTACGGATCGGCTAGGAGGAAAAGGTGGTGGTGGGAACATTTTTGGATCAACCGGTAGTGTTGCTATGGAGCAGGGCATGAAATTGGTGATGGAAGATAATGAATTTAATTAAGTGTCATATGGAAACAAAGAGGTGTATGCAAATAATTAATGCACTTCAATTCGATTACGCTTTTGCTTTTGACAATTGTCAGATGGAAATTTTAAAAATACACGAGCAAACATTATCAGTTTACGGCCTTTTATCAAGTAATGACTTATCAAGAATTCAAGATGTTTGTACAATGAATTGATTATGATTGAAGTGAGCAAACTTACTTGTCCACATTTACTACTAAATAAGTCAGCAAGCTGTTCTTCGGTGACCTAGTTGAAATGGTACAAGAGTATTGTCATTGAAAATCAATGATTAATGGATCAACAGCATATTTACAATATAAGCACAACTAAATTCTGGCTGATACTTACGTTATGATCAAGTTCAGAAACATACACCGTCCGCTTGATGCTATCTTCTCTTTGAGCTCCAAAAGCTCTCCCATTCGACCTCCTCCTCCGCTGGTTAAAATTATGCCTTCTCTGTCAAAGGCAAACACGCACACGAAAAAACTAAGCATTTTCACAAAAGTCGATGGTGAGAAGTTTACTCAATTCTCTTAGGGCATGTTTGGTTGATGGGACTAATAAGTGAAGGTATATACGGTCCCACTGGATATGTATTCCCATTGGATCATAGTATAAGGTTATTAATACCACACCTTTCATGGTATTACATAACCCACACTACGTGAATTACATATTGACCGAGGTTTAATCGGGGTCATAAAAATCTTAATCAAACGCCCGAGTGTGGTGTATAGTCCAATCCCACGCTCATATCCAGCAAACCAAACTCAACCTTATATTAAAACCAATACCACATGTCAAATTACAAAGAAAGGAGTAGATCATAAACTCAGCAGCCTCACGGTTTAGAAGTTACTGCAAAAACAGTATAGGTGGATGGGAATATATGTGAAAAGTTAAAACCCATTAAGGACATATAATGGCAGAGAAGATTAGTGGACATGACCGTCTATAAAACAAACATGAGGAATGAAAACCAGTAAACATAAAACTACTTGAAACTGGAATGAAAAATCTAATTAAACAACCAAGTCAAACCACAAATCTAGTCATAAGACCCATTCACCTCGAAAACAAACAAGAACATTTGAGAGTAAGGCAATTGGAAAGAGCATGCAATGACTATAACAAGTCATTAGTGCAAAAATACATGAACTGAAATGGCTCATGACGCTTTCAAGACAACATCAAGAAGCCACAATATCCAACAATTTACAACAAAAAACATTTGAAAAAATCCGGGACCCTTGTTGAAAGTTGAAACATGTTGAGCACTAATGGATTGACAGTGGCTAAACACAAAGTTGAGACCCAAAAGAACCAACCAAATCTACAAACTCAATTAATTCAAAACCCGTTAGGAAAACGTGAAATAAGAAAAGCGATTTATTTCAGATATGCACCAAGGTGGATCAAGATTGCACAATAAAGCCTTGAAGGATAAAACCAGAACCAAAAACCGTACAGAAAAAACTCATTCTATGGAACACAAAATGTACACCAACTTTCAAATGAGAGGTTATTAACAGGTACAGGGCGTGTTTGGTTGCAACTGCCTACTAGCTTATTTTGCATCTTGATTCAGGCATTCCAAAATTTTGCTCATTTTGTGTCTTGATTGAGACACAAAATAAGGATACAAGCGATGGCTACCAAACAGGCCCTAAAACCGCCAGTTAGATAAACATGAAAATGACAAATCCAGATATAGGTAGTCGACACGCGCCACATTACTAACGTTGTATGCATCCCCTTAATGAGTAACTACATCCACGACGGATAACTTGTATGATTAAAAGATCTCATTCATTTGAAACCGACAAAAAAACTTATCAAAAACACATTTCCAACAAGCCAAATATCCGGAATCTAGTATCTAAGACTCACACAAGTGAACTTGGAAGATAAGTTAAACAATGATTAGGAGAGATGAATATACACAGTTGAAAACATTAGACATTACTTTTGAAACGAAAAACAATGTTGAAAAGATAAACTGGAACAGAAACTATACAGAGAAAACCCGTTCTATGGAACACAAAATGTACACCAACTTTCAAAACCTGATCAGTTATTAACAGGTACAGGGCCTGTTTGGTTGCAATTGCCTATTAGCTTATTTGCTTATTTTTGCATCTTGATTCTGGCTTTCCAAATCTTTGCTTATTTTGCGTCTTGATTCAGACACAAAACAAGCAAATAAGCAATGGCTACGGAACAGGCCTTAAAACCGGCAGTTGGATAAACATGAAAATGAAAATTCCAGATAAGGATTGTGACCACGCCGCACACGAGAAGCATTGTTTGCATCACATTAATGAGTAACTACTAACTACATCCACGACGAATAACTTGTACGGTTAAAAGATCGCATTCATTTGAACCCGACAAAAAAACTCATCAAAAACACATTTTCAACAAATCTAATATCCAGTATCGACAATCTATCCTCTAAGACTCACACGTGTCAATTCGAAAAATCAGTTAACAATGATTAGGAGATGAACATACACAGTTGAAAACGTTAACCGTCAATTTTGAAACAAAAAACTGAACCATGAAATCCCAACAAACACATGACAATTCCGTATCCCCATTTTTCCACCAGAACCACCACAAAATTCAAGCAAACATAAAAGATTTTTTTTTTTGGTAACTAAACGTCGAAGTTGGAATTTTAAACAGATTAAAACCCTTGAGAGCACTTATCTGTCCACAACATTGCATTCAAATAGTAAGATACGGAAAACCCATCATTCAAAATACAGAATTCAATCAAATTCAACATGTGAGGTAAAGTAGCTCAAAATCTAAAGTGGGAATTCAACAGATTAAACCCCTGATCGCTAAACTCTCCACAAAATGTCATCTATACACAAGATACATAAAACCCATTAGCCAAAACGCAAAATTGAATCCAAACCAACATATAAACAGTACTAGTTAGATTAAAAAAATCTGAAATTTCAATCATGTACCCTGCGATAAAAGGGGTACCCCTCACTGCCGAAAAACTGATAATTAGCAGGAGTGACCCCTTCAGCAGGCCCGAATTGATCGTAATTCGGACTGATCACCAAGTAAGACGAAGGAATGAACTCCTCGGCCATCGGATTAAGCGTCAGCTTAGACAAAGTATCAGAGACTTCTTCCATTCTGAATTCGGAATTCGAACCGGATTCCTTATCAACATTGTTCGAAGACTCAGCATTTCCATTAGCAGCAGAGTCAGTCGTTGATGAGTCAACCACTGCTGCCTCACCAAAACCCTCAACACCCTTTGCCATGGTAT